>CM051267.1:32406891-32474391 GCA_027921565.1 Artemia sinica
TCCACTAACGGGTCATTGACACCCTTTTCAAGGTCGATTTATTTGTTGTTTCTAGGTGTAATGACTCCGGGGCGAAGTTTGCACATGCGCATTGAATTCTAACGGGAACAATGTATTGATCCACTCGAGGGGAACTGGATTTCTGAGAAATTGATTATATAATCGGCGGGGAATTATTGATCCACAAAAGAGGAACTAAGAAACAATATGGCTTCTTTGATCTTTAGGTGTGAGGGATAAATGGTCTTTAGTGACAGAGATAAATTAATATTCTATTTTCAAATATGGCTGCTCTGATCTTTAGTGACAGAGATAAATTAATATTCTATCGAAACCTTAATAGTGTAGCTAGGAACAGCTATGAGATGAAGAGATTAACGCGGGAAATGGTTTCATGGGAATTTCAAATGTGACAGCGCAGGGATGCCGAAAAAAAGGAACACGCAGAAATTACGTTTAGGGATTATTTGGACAAAACCGTTTGAGACATTTTAGAAGATGATTTGGGTGAAACTCCGTGGTCGTTATAATACACAAGTTCCATTTGAACAGTGTTGTGAGGTCCCCTACCCCAACCCAGAGGGCCCCATGGGCCCTAAAGGCCCCCCGGGTCCCCAAAGGCCCCCCGAATCCCAAAAGAACCCCAAAAGCCCCCCTCCCGTGCCCACAAATGGCCCCTCCGGCACCCCCAAAGGCCCCCCCGGGGCCCCCAAAGAGCCCTCTCCCCATTTTTGAAACTTTTTTTTACACTTAAGACACAGAAGGACCCCCACATTTCAAAAGGCTTTATTATATCTTTTCAGAACAAGTTCTTTTCTTAATATCCCTCCTAAACCCATTTTACAAGTTTAAGTACTCATTCTTTTCACACACAATTTTACTTTACGACTTTTTGAACACCCCAACACCAAGCAATACTTTTCAAAGGCTTTATTATATCTTTTCGGAACAAGTTCATTACGTAATTTCCTTCCTAAACCCATTTTACAAGTTGAAGTACTCATTCTTTCACACACAACTTTTGCCTTACGGCTTTTTGAACACCCCAACACCCAGCAATACTTTTCAAAGGCCTTATTATATCTTTTCAGAACAAGTAACACTAACAAATTTTCTCATCGAACTAACAATTTTTCGTCAGTGATAACAAGTTTTCTATAAAAAGTAGCAAGTTTTCTGCCAAAGATACCAATTTTTTCTTAGAAATAACAACTTTTTCGTTTATGATAACAAGTTTTCTGTCAGAAGTATCAAGTTTTCTTTAACACTAAAAAATTTTCTCTTTGAAGTAACGACTTTTTCCTCAATACCAACAAACTTCTAATTAAAACTATCAAATATCTCTTAGAAATAACATTCTTTTTGTCAGTGATAACAAGTTTTCTGTAAGAAGTATCAAGTTCCCTGTCAAAGATACCAAATTTTTCTAAGAAATAACAATTTCTTCGTTTATGATAACAAGTTTTCTGTTAGAAGTAGCAATTTTTCTTTAACACTAAAAAATTTTCTCCTCGAAGTAACAACTTTTACCTTAATACTAACAAACTTTTACTTAACACTATCAAATTTCTCTTAGAAGTAAAAATGTTTCGTCAGTGATACCAAGTTTTCTGTAAGAACTAACAAGTTTTCTGTCAAAGATACCAAATTTTTCTTAGAAGTAACAATTTTTCCGTTCATGATAAAAAGTTTTCTGTCAAAATAAGCAAATTTTCCTTTCACACTAACAAATTTTTTCATCAAAGTAACAATTTTTTCCTTAACACTAACAGAGTTTTAGTTACAACTATCAAATTTCTCTTAGAAGTAACAATTTTTCGTCTCTGATAACCAATTTTCTGCTAGAACTAACAAGTTTTCTGTCAGAAGTAGCAAGTTTTCCATAACACTAAAAATGTTCTTCTCGAAGTAGCAACTTTTACCTTAAAACTAACAAACTTTTACTTAACACTATCAAATTTTTCTTAGAACTATAATTTTTTCCGTTCATGATAAAAAGTTTTCCATCAAAAGTAGCAAGTTTTCCTTAACACTAACAGATTTTTAGTTACAACTATCAAATTTCTCTTATAAATAACAATTTTTCGTCAGTGATAACAAATTTTCTGCTAGAACTAACAAGTTTTCTGTCAAAGATACCAAATTTTTCTTAGAAGTAACAATTTTTTCGTTCATGATAAAAAGTTTTCTGTCAAAAGTAGCAAGTTTTCCTTTCACACTAACAAATTTTCTCATCAAAGTAACAATTTTTTCCTTAACACTAACAGAGTTTTAGTTACAACTATGAAATTTCTCGTAGAAGTAGCAATTTTTCGTCAGTTATAACAAATTTTCTGCTAGAACTAACAAGTTTTCTGTCAAAGATACCACTTTTCTTAGAAGTAACAACTTTTTCGTTCATGATAAAAAGTTTTCAGTCAAAAGTAGCAAGTTTTCCTTAACACTAACAAATTTTCTCATCAAAGTAACAATTTTTCCTTAACAGTAACAGAGTTTTAGTTACAGCTATCACATTTCTTTTAGAAGTAACAATTTTTTGTCAGTGATAACAAGCTTTCTGTAAGAAGTGTCTTCTGTTTGTTAGGTTTCACCTTAAAAGTTTTTTTAAAGTGTCTTCTGCATTGTTGGGTTTCACCTTAAATGCATTGTTTTTAAAGTGTCTTCTGTTATGCTACGTTTCACTTTAAAAAAAATTCAACGTCTTCTGTTTTGTTACGTTTCACCTTAAAAGTTATTTTTCAAAATGTTCTGATTTGTTAAGTTTCACCTTAAAATTCTTCTTTCCTATTGTCTTCTTTTTTTAGGTTTTACTTTAATGTTTTTCAGTGTCTTTACCTTTGTTAGGTTTCACCTTATATGTTTTGTTTTCAAAGTGTCTTCAGTTATATTAGTTTTCACCTTAAATTATTTTTCTTATCTTAAGTTTTTTAATGTTCTGTTTTCTTAGGTTTCACCTTAAAAGTTTTTTTTAAAGCGTCTTTTTCATTGTTGGGTTTCACCTTAAATGTATTGTTTTCAAAGTGTCTTCTGTTATGTTACGTTTCACCTTAAAAGTTTTTTTCTCAAAGTCTTCTGTTTTGTTAAGTTTCACCTTAATTTTTTTCTGATCTTAAGTGTTTTTTTAATATTATGTTTTGTTAGGTTTCACCTTGTTTTTTTCAAACTGTCTTTTGTTTTTTTAGGTTTTACCTTAAAAGCCGTTTTTTTTCAAAATGTCCTCTGTTTGTTAGGTTTCACCTTAAAAGTTTTTTTTAAAGCGTCTTTTTCATTGTTGGGTTTCACCTTAAATGTATTGTTTTCAAAGTGTCTTCTGTTATGTTACGTTTCACTTTAAAAGTTTTTTTCTCAAAGTCTTCTGTTTTGTTATGTTTCACTTAAGAGTTTTTTCAAAGTGTTCTGTTTGGCTAGGTTTCATCTTAAAAGTTTTTTCAGTCTTCTGTTTTGTTACGTTTCACCTTAAATGTTTTTTCCAGTGTTCTGTTTTGTTAGGATTCATCTTAAAAGTTTTTTCCCCTTAAATATTTTTTCCAAAGTGTTGTGTTTTGTTAGGTTTCACCTTAAAAGTTTTTTTCAAAGTGTATTCTGTTTTGTTACGTTTCACCTTAAAATTTTTTCATAGTGTCTCCTGTTTTTTTAGGTTTCACTTTAATTATTTTTCAGTGTCTTCACCTCTGTTTGGTTTTACCTTAAATGCTTTGTTTTCAAAGTGTCTTCAGTTATGTTAGCTTTCACCCTATTTTGTTTTTCTTGTCTTAACTCTTTTTTTAATGTTCTGTTTTGTTAGGTTTCACCTTGTTTTGTTTTTTTCAAAGTGTCTTCTGTTTTGATACGTTTCACCTTAAAAGTTGTTTTCTTCAGAGTATCTTCTGTTATGTTACGTTTCAATTTAAAAGTTTTTTTTAAAAGTGTTCTGTTTTGTTAGGTTTCACCTTAAAAGTTTTTTTTTCAGTAGTCTGTTTTGTTACGCTTCAATTTAAAAGTTATTTTTCAAAGTGTGCTGTTTTGTTAGGTTCTACCTTAAAAGTTTTTTTCACATTAAATTTTTTCCAAAGTGTTCTGTTTTGTTAGGATTCATCTTAAAAGTTTTTTCCCCTTAAATATTTTTTCCGAAGTGTTGTGTTTTGTTAGGTTTCACCTTAAAAGTTTTTTTCAAAGTGTATTCTGTTTTGTTACGTTTCACCTTAAAATTTTTTCATAGTGTCTCCTGTTTTTTTAGGTTTCACTTTAATTATTTTTCAGTGTCTTCACCTCTGTTTGGTTTTACCTTAAATGCTTTGTTTTCAAAGTGTCTTCAGTTTTGTTAGCTTTCACCCTATTTTGTTTTTCTTGTCTTAACTGTTTTTTTTTAATGTTCTGTTTTGTTAGGTTTCACCTTGTTTTGTTTTTTTCAAAATGTCTTCTATTTTGATACGTTTCACCTTAAAAGTTGTTTTCTTCAGAGTGTCTTCTGTTATGTTACGTTTCAATTTAAAAGTTTTTTTTTCAAAGTGTTCTGTTTTGTTAGGTTTCACCTTAAAAGTTTTTTTTTCAGTAGTCTGTTTTGTTACGCTTCAAATTTAAAAGTTTTTTTCAAAGTGTGCTGTTTTGTTAGGTTCTACCTTAAACGTTTTTTTCACCTTAAATTTTTTCCAAAGTGTTCTGTTTTGTTAGGATTCATCTTAAAAAAAAATTTTCAAAGTGTCTTCTGTTTTGTTACGTTTCACCTTAAAAAACTTTTTACATAATGTCTTCTGTTTTTTAGGTTTCACCTTAATTTTTTTTCATTGTCTTCACCTTTGTTAGGTTTCACCTTAAATGTTTTGTTTTCAAAGTGTCTTTAATTATGTTAGCATTCATCTTAAATTTTTTTATTATCTTAAGTCTTTTTTAATGTTCTATTTTATTAGGTTTCACCTTAAAAGTTTTTTTAAAGTGACTTTTGCATTGATGGGCTTTACCTTAAATGTACTGTTTTCAAATTGTATTCTGTTATGTTACGTTTCTCCTTAAAAGTATTTTTTTAAAGTGTTCTGTTTTGCTAGGTTTCACCTTAAATTTTTTTCCTATGTTAAGTATTTTTTTCTAATGTTATGTTTTGTTATGTTTCACCTTTTTTTTCAAATTGTCTTCTGTTTTGTTATATTTCACCTTAAAAGCTGCTTTTTTAGAGTGTCTTCTGTTTGTTAGATTTCACCTTAAAATTTGCTTTTAAAGTGTCTTCTGCCTTGTTGGGTTTCACTTTAAATGTATTGTTTTTAAAGTGTCTTCTGTTGTGTTACGTTTCACGTTAAAAGCTTTTTTCAAAAGTGTTCTTTTTTGTTACTTTTCACCTTCAATGTTTTTTCCAGTGTTCTGTTTTCTTAGGTTTCACCTTAAAAGTTTTTTCCCCTTTAATGTTTTTTTTTCAAAGTGTTCTGTTTTGTTAGGTTTCACCTTAAAAAATTTTTTTAAAGTGTCTTCTGTTATGTTACTTTTCACCTTAAAATTTTTTTCATAGTGTCTTCTGTTTTTTAGGTTTCAATTTAGTTTTTTTTCAGTGTCTTCACCTCTGTTGGGTTTTACCTTAAATGTTTTGTTTTCAGAGTGTCTTCAGTTATGTTAGATTTCACCTTAATTTTTTTTATGCTAAGTGTTTTTTTAATGTTCTGTTTTGTTAGGTTTCCCCCTTGTTTTTTTCAAAGTGTATTCTGTTTTGTTACGTTTCGCTTTAAAAGTTGTTTTTTTTCAGAGCGTCTTCTGTTTGTTAGGTTTCATCATTAAAGTTTTTTTTCAAAGTGTCTTCTGCATTGTTGGATTTCACCTTAAATGTATTGTTTTCAAAGTGTCTTCTGTTATGTTACGTTTCATATTAAACGTATTTTTTCAAAGTGTTCTGTTTTGTTAGGTTTCAGCTTAAAAGCTTATTTTCAGTCTTCTGTTTTTGTTACGTTTCACTTTAAAAGTTTTTTTTCAAAGTGTTCTGTTTTGTTAGGTTTCACCTTATATTTTTTTTCAAATTGTGTTCTGTTTTGTTACGTTTCACCTTAAAACTGTTTTTTCATAGTGTCTTTTGTTTGTTTTTTAGGTTTGACCTTAATTTTTTTCCATCGTCTTAACCTTTGTTAGGTTTTACCTTACATTTTTTGTTTTCAAAGTGTCTTCAGTTATGTTAGCTTTCACCTTAAATTTTTTTCTTATCTTAAGTTTACTTTAATGTTCTGTTTTATTAGGTTTCACCTTGAAAGTTTTTTTTTAAGTGTGTTTTGCATTGTTGGGTCTCACCTTGAATGTATTGTTTTCAAAGTGTCTTCTGTTATGTTACGTTTCACCTTAAAATTTTTTTTCAAAGTGTTCTGTTTTGTTACATTTCACCTTACAAGTTTTTTTTCAAAAGTGTCTTCTGCTTTGTTGGGTTTCAACTTATAGTTGTTTTATTTGGGGTTCTAGGGATCCTGGAGTTGGGACATGAAGTCCTGGATGGGTAAGCGGGGTCCTGGATGAAAATCTGGGGGCCCAAACTCATGCACAAGTCCAGTAATGGAAAACCAATGCGCAAAGTTCCATAAACCATCAGAAGAAATTTTCTGTCCAGTATGCATTTCAAATCATCGTGGTATGCATATTCTCAGGAGGATGCCATAAATGATGCCCCGAAAGAGATAACTGTGAATACCTACCAAAAATCCAATTGATAATTAGAATGTACAAATAAATTGTTAGGACATTGTGACGCTTAACATCAGTTGGCCAACGTTCCGGAAAAAATATATTGAATGCATTAGAATGTATTTCTAAAATCATAATATTTTCAATGGCTTGTTGGTTCAGTCGAGTAACGTTTTGTTCTTTTACCTTAAGAAATCATGGATCTCACGTTCGATTCCTACATCAAATAAAAATTTCATAAAATAAATGGGAAGTTGCTTAGAATGTAAAAAACGTGTCGTTGGAAAAGAAAACATATCATCATTAGAGTACAAAAAAGAAATCCTCCAACTGTTTATTGTAATCCATAATATGACTTCGTTTATAAGGCATAATGTCGCTTCAAATTCACTTTTAAACATTGGCTTGAGATAACGGGTGGCCCGCTTGATATGTTGGCATTCTTACATAAAAATTCCTTGTCGAAGAACTCAAGATAAGGATGCTCTCTTGAAACGGTTTTCTATGTTTCTTGTTAAAGTAATCGCATTTCTATCGTTGAGAAAATTTGTTTCCAAGGAAATAATGGATGGATATATGTATTGTTGTATGGATGGATTTGTGTCTTGTTGTATGGATGGATATGTGTCTTGTTGTATGGATGGATATGTGTCTTGTTGTAATATGTGTCTTGTCTTATGAATGGAAATGTGTCTTGTTGTATGGATGGATATGTGTCTTGTTGTATGGATGGATATGTGTCTTGTTGTAATATATGTCTTGTTGGTTGGTGAGCCACGGTGCATGGTGAGCCCCGTTGCATGGTGGGGGGACTGCCCCGTCGGAGGTCATACCCCCATACTACTTGTGAATATGACTATTTGCGATCGTGACTGTGCGGGATTGTGACTGCTTATGACAGCGAATACATTTGACTGCGAATACTTTTGACTGCAAATACCTGCGACTGTAAATATGAATAGAATTCGAATGCTGCTGCAGTTACTTGCTACTGCGACTGCTTCCAACTGCGACAGCTTGAAACTGTGAGTGTGACAACTTGTTACTACGGATTAGACAACTCGTGGCTACAACTTGCCACTGTGACGACACCAATTAGTACTGCTACTACTGCGATTGCGACTGTGACTGCACATGCTACTACAACTTCTACTATTACAGCTAGAATTAAACAGTTCGTGGTAACGAACTGTATGTATGGAGCGACTTGGCTCAATAGCAACCGAAACTGTAAAACACGGAATTTTGATACCAATAGATACATGAAAAGAATCAAATTTTTATTCTGATTTCAAATATATAAGTTTCATCAGGTTTAGTCTTAGCCATCAAAAGTTACGAGCCTGAGATAATTTGCCTTATTTTCGAAAAAAGGGACCCCCCCCCCAAAAAAAAGTCATAGAACCTTAATGAAATTCACACCGTCAGATTCAGCATGTCAGAGAACCCTCTTGTAGAGGTTTCAAGCTCCCATCTGTAAAAATGTGGAATTTTGTATTTTTTGCCGGAAGAAAGATCAAGGATGTGTGTTTATTTGTTTTTTCCCCCAGGGGTGATCGTATTGACCCAGCGATCCTAGAATATCGCGATACGACTCATTCGAACGAAAATTAAAAGTTCTAGTGCTGTTTTTAAGTGACCAAAAAAATTGGAGGACAACTAGGCCCCCTCCCACGTTCATTTTTTCTCAAAGTCATCCGATCAGAATTTTGAGATAACCATTTTGTTCAGCATAGTTGGAAAATCTAATAGCTATGTCTTTGAGGATGACTTAATCCCCCTCAGTCCCTGGGGGAAGGGCTGCAAGTTATGAACTTTGCCCATTGTTTACATCGTCAATGCCTCGCTCTTTACGCTAAATTGTTTTTTAGTATTTTCAAAAGAAATATCTATTCTAAATCGACGGCCTTTGTGATTCAGGGGTCATTCTCGAAGAACTGGAACAAAATTCGAACTTTAGCGTGAAGAGCGAGGTATTGACGAGGCGGCGAACCCCTCATATACGTAATAATTTATGTTCGTTTTAAGTTTTAATGTTGGTCCTTACTTTCAGCTGAAAAAACTTGTTTTTTTTATTTAATAATTGAACTAAATCAAAAGAGTTTGACTAAAACGGAAATGACAAAGCAGGTATAGAACTTTTACGGTTAGGGGATGGGGAGAGGGGACAGATGCCAAACTCCTGTTTATAGTAATTTTTGTTCGTTTTAAGTTTGACTTGAATATTCAATTTAATTTTAACTGATTTTAAGATTTATTTATTCATCTTCATTAGTATCTGTTATCATTGATATAACCATTTATTTTAATTTCTGTTCGTTCTGAGATTCATTTATTCTTTAATAGAAATTTCGGGTCGTTTTGAGTTTGAAATATTATAGGGCTTTATTTTTGCTGGTCGTAAGTTTTATATGACTCATTATTTTTCTTTGAAAAACTCCTTTTTCGTAACTTTTTTTTCGTAACTTTTCTTTTCTCAGGCAACGCAATAGCGCTGCTTAAGTAAAGAACGATGTTGGCACAATGTATTATTTTTTTTTCAGACCAGGGCACTTCGTGTAGAAGGAGTTGTCGTAGAAACTTTGAAAAGGGCTCATTCGGTTGGAAATTGGAATGGTTAGTGCCTTTTTAATAGTCGAAAGTGATTGGAAAGGCAACTAACACCCCTTCCATGCCCACCATTTCCCCAAACATATCCAATCAAAATTTTGAGAGAGCTATTTTGTCCAACGTAGTTGATTTCAAGATAGAAATTATGTTTTTGAGGAGAACACTCCCCCCCACATCCCTCAGAGCAAGGGTTGTAAGTTATGCCCTGGGGTATATAAGGTTTTTATAGAAATTTTTGTCGTAGATACTTCAAAAAGGCCTCATTCGATTGGAAATTCAAAGGGCTAGTGCCCGTTTTAATAGTCGAAAGTTATTGGAGGGCAAATACCCCCCCCCCCCCTCACGCCCACCGTTTCCCCAAACACATCCAATCATAATATCGGGTAGCCATTTTGTTCAACGTAGTTGAAAGTTCAGGAAATTAGGTCTTTGAGGATGAACCCCCCCCCCCTCCAGAGCCCTCAGGGCAAGGGTTATAACTTATTCCCTGGGGGCGTATAAGGTTTTCATAGAAAGCGTTGTCGTAGAAACTTCAAAGGGGGCTCATTCAATTGGAAATTGAAATGGCTAGTGCCCTTTTCAATTGTCGAAAGCGATTGGAGGGCAACCAACCCCCCTCTCACGCCCACCATTTATCCAAACACATCCAATCATAATTTTGAGATAGCCATTTTGTTCAATGTAGGCCTAGTTGAAAGTTCTGGAAATTAGGCCTTTGAGAATGATTCCCCCCTCAGATCCCCCAGGGCAAGGGTTATAAGTTATGCTCTGGGGGCATATAAGGTTTTTATTGAAAGCTTTGTCGTAGAAACTTGAAAAAGGGCGCATTTGATTGAAAATTCAAAGGGCTCATGCCCTTTTTAAGAGTCGAAAGTGATTGGAGGGCAACTAACCCCCTCTCAGGCCCACCTTTTCCTCAAACACATCCAATAAAAATTTGTAGATAGCCATTTTTTCAACGTAGTTGAAAGTTATGGAAATTAATTATTTAAGGATGACACCCCCCCCCCCACAGCCCTCAGGGCAAGGGTTGTAAGTTATGCCCAGGGGGCATATAGGGTTTTTATAGAAATTGTTTTCGTAGAAACTTCAAAAAGGGCTCGTTCGATTGGAAATTCAAAGGGCCGGTGGCCTTTTTAATAGTCGAAAGTAATTGGAGGGCAACTAACCCCCCTGTCACACCCACCATTTTCCCAAACTCATCCAATCAAAATTTTGAGATAGCCATTTTATTCAACGTAGATGAAAGGCCCGGAAATTATATCTTTGAGGATGAAACTCCCCCTACAGTCCTCAGGGCAAGTTTTCTAGTGTAATTAAACCAAGAGCGGATCCAGGATTTTTGTTCGGGGGGGGGGGGGGGGGGTTACTAATTTTCGACTCGGCTTTCGATTAGTTTTACTAATTTTTACTGAGGTTTTACTAATTTTCGACTCGGTCAAAATTTCGGGGGGGGGGGGGTTCAAACCGGGTAACCCCCCCCCCTGGATACGGCCTTGAATTAAACACAACCATAAAAGAACTTTTACTATCAATCAGTGTTATTCTAATGTTATTAATTCTAAAAAAAAACGTTTTCAATAAAAAAAAAATAAAGTACATAGCCATAACTATGCCAATACTGTTATATCCAAACTTAAGTATAAAACTTCTATAACGGGTACAAAGGGTGTCTGGATCTAGAGCCGTTCCTTGGGTTGGTGGTGCCTGGGTTCAAATTAATTACTGCGTCCCACTCCTGACTCAAATATAAGCAAAAAATTCCCCAGCCATGCTCCCCCCAAGACACGGTGCCCACAGCAAGTGCCTCAGTTGCTCCTCCCCCCCTCCCCAGGAACGGCTCTGGCTAGATCTAACGGTGTCCAGAAATAATTATTTAGGCAATCCCCCTGCCTAATTTATGATCATCTGTTTAATTAATGAAATTAAAATCAGTTTTCATTTCCATGGCATGAGATATTCAAAAATATAAGCATAATTGTTCCGCAACATCTGCCTTTATTTCTTTTTCTGCCTTGATCAATTAACGACAAGAATAAAAAAAATAGGAGGAAGCCGTTATCTTACTTCAAACGCAATAAAAGGCTTATTAGATGTCTTTTAAAGATGTTATTGACCTGATAAAGCCAACGGCCTTGCAAAACCCAGCCAGGTTACCATAATTTTACGAGTGCGTATGCTTCAGCTTACAATCAGCATTGGAATGTGTGCCATTTCAGGTCATAAATTATTCACTTCATTTGAATCCTTTATTCAATCATTGATCATCATATACTGTAAGATAGGTCAATTTTGGATGGGATGATGCATTAAACAGCCTCTATCAGTCATTGTGAAAACCCGAGATAGCATCTAATTTTTGCAAAAGAAATATATCCATAAGTATTTACCTCGAAGTGATGTTGACCTCGTAGGCACAGGCGTAGCAAGGATGAGAATTAGGAAGATAACAGACAAATATCCAAAGAATCTAGCTAAAGGAAATGTTGTACAACCCTCCAGAGGACTCACATGCTGCAAGAAATTGAATAAAAACCAAAGAAAAACTTGATATTTGGATAATTGTAATAGCAATTTCCAATTTTTTATGAACGAAATAATCGTATGCGCAATTTGAAAACCTTCTTTCTCAATTTTTGACTAATTGATCGAAAAGCAAATAATAAAAAAAAGTTCAGAAGTGAAAAGTTCAGAAGTCAAAATTCAGAAGTGTCTAGGGGGCTTGTGAAACTTCTTTCTAAATGTGCAGATGAGTACACATTAAGCACAGCCTCATTTGGTGCTTCCTAGCCAAAGATCACAAAATTAACAAGGACCACAAAAATTAGAACAACGCTTTTTGTTCCCAAAGATGACGCTTCTCTGGAAGGAAAGCTACATCTTCTTAAACTATTTTTTTTCAAGGTTTTTGCTGGCTTTTACCCGCATTTCTTATACCAAGCAAAGACAGACCCAGGGTAAAATCTTGGGGGGGGGGAAATGTAACAAGGGCACTAATAATTGACCAAATTGACATGTTTATTCAAAAAACGATTAAAAAAAGAAAAAAAACGGAATGAGGGCACCAGAAAAAATTTGTGGGGCCTGGGGCCCCGTGTACACATCTGGAAAAATTAGCATCTTGAGGGCATGGTTCTTGGGGCTCTTCTGTGTACATTCGTGAGCCACAATGAATAACCCATGTTTTGTGCAAAATACTTTTTTGAGGCTCCTTTTCTTGGGGAGGCATCTATTTTCTTTTTTACTGGATTTTTCAAAAATCAATTATTTCTAATTGTTTAGGAAACTTTTCCAGTACAGTTTTCCAGTCCCTCCCTCAATAAATTTTTCTGGCTCCCCTTATTCCTTGTTTTTTTTCGCCCTTTTCACTCTTTTTTTTAGAATAAATTTGTCAATTTGGTCCCTTATTGGCGCCTTTGTCACACTGCCCCCCCCAAGATGTTGCTCATTGGCACTCTTGTCACATTGCCCCCTTGCTCCCCTCAAGATATCGCTCTAGATCCGCCCCTGTTGGTAACTGATAGATTTTTTAAAGGTTTTTTGATCGAAGGTTTGTTTCACAAATACCACAATATGACTTTTTTACCAACGTGAGCAATTTTTTTTTTGCTCAAATTAAGTTTAGTAAAATATTAGTCAGCTGAAGCCAATCATTTTTATTAAAAAGAGGAACAATAATATGAACATTTTTTTCCATTGAGCCTTCTATCTATCCTCTACGAGTATTGGTGCGAAACAATCATCCGAAAAAAACGTGCATCCGTAAAAAATGTATAGGAGGAAGCAGGTTTGAAATATCAAAAACTAAGAATTTATCAGGGATTTCTTCCAATAAAACTTAATTCTATTGAGGAGGGGTACATAACCCATCGATTTTGTACAAGTGAAAATATGACTATAATCTTCGGTTTTACTTCCAATTCTTTGACAGGGGGTTTCACCCCTTTATAGGGATATATTATGCTTAGTCTGAAGATTTTTCTTCGAATGAAGGGAGCTTATGACTAAAAATGCCCCCCCCCCCCACTTCCAGACTGATATGAAGCATAAGGGTTAAGTCCATTGGGGAGGGAGGAGGTCTAGAATACCAATTAGCGGTCCTACTATGCATTCAGCAATATTAAAATATGGATCTTCGATTTTACACACTGCTTTTCCTGAAATTCCAAACAGTGTCCTCCTTTAATTCAACCGTTAAGCAAACAATGGGTATTTGCTTCCTAGATAATAAAGCAATTCATACACCTGATACTGGGGGAGCTCGGTGTGAAAAGAATTTAGATCAGCTGCCCTGCGTAATTCTGCCAACTGATCGATTTATTACGCAGCTTTAACCTACCCCAAAGAAAGATATAATCAGTAGGAGTTGTTTGAAAATTTGAAGTGGCAGCATTAACAGTATAACTTAAAAGGAAGACTTGCATCTCCGGTGCCCATCAGTTACATGAGTCTAGGCATTTACCTTCCGGAAAACAATCCTAACGCCCCCCCCACAGAAAATAACCCCCGTGGAAAAGGTCGCCTCCCCCGCGAAAAATACCCCCCGCAGAAGATACCACCCCTGGAAAATACCCCTTGTGGCTGGCTGGTCTCCGATCACTTTTGACTTATAAAAAAAGACTAGAATTCTCAACTTCTTATGTAATGAGCACCCTCCAAAGTTTCTTCGACCATGAAGTGGAGGTGGGGACTAAGAAGGGACAGTTCCCCTCCTATGCGGAATAAATTCTGCACATTTTTGGGTTTAATGTTACTATTTACTTCGTAATAACAGCGTAGACCAGAAATTTTCCCATAAATCAAAAGGAATAAAACATCAATTCAGTATTTTGATGCGTTTTATAAAATTTTCGCTTGTACCCCTCCCCCCACCAAAATAAAGTACTGGTTACTGCCACAGAGATTACGCATTAATTTCTACCTCCACCCTCCCCTTGTCTCTCCCCTACAACTAATTCTATACTTATATGAAGGTCCAATGAGAGTTGGGATGTTTTGGTACTAAAATGTAACCTTTGAGGTGTCTCCCTCCCTCCCTAACTACAAAACAATCAGAGAACCCCATTGTAGAAGTTTAAGTGCTATTTTAAGTTTTGAAATTTGTCCGTTGCTTACAGATAGTATATGTTATTGGGAAACATACGGACATTTTTCCCGGGGGAGTTTTCTGCGTGGGAGGGGGGAGGGTTATCTGGGGGAATTTTCGGAGGGGAGAAAAGTTTAAGAAGGATTACCCTTAGTTATCCAACAGAATGCTTTTTATTTGTCTTTCTTCCTCTTTGAATGCACAATTTTTAAGACCATAAATTGACAGTTCTAGTTCTTTTTTATCAGTCGAAAGTGATTGGAGATCAACCAGTCACGAGGGGAGGGGCTGTTTTCCACGAGAAGTATTTTTGGTGGGCGGTATTTTGGGGGAGGGGGAGTATATTCCGTGGAAGGTATTTTCCAGGGGGTATTTTAAGGGGGGAGGGGTAAACGCCGGCTCCCCAGTTACACACGCTGGAATTAATTTTTTCCAGAGCTGACAATTTTTAAGGAGAGGGGGGGGGGGTCATAGCTCTGAATAACCCAATAATAGGTAAATTGCCAGTAAAAATATAAGAAACATAAGAAAATCTTAAGGTATTGAGGTCCCAGAGTACAGTGGGAGGGGGCTCTGATAACACGTACACGCCCGGCTTCAAACCATTGACTGACTCTATATGACGGTTTGCTGGCCTTTTATAATCTCCTTTAGCTTGCTTTGTACATTCATAGTGTATAGTATTTTAGATTAAGCATTTTCACCTTCTGAGCTCTAGTCACTTACTCACTAGCAACAACTCCACGTTCTTATGAGATGTGGTTTCATTTCTAGGTTTAGTAGTCGTAGTATAGTGGCAGCAGTAGCCGTAGAAGCAGTAATGGCAATAGCAGTCAGAGTAGGAGTAGCCAGGGGTGTCAATTGGGTGAGGGGTGGTAATAACTATCCCCAGATTTTGAAAAATACCATTTCTTTGGTGTTTTAATAAACAAATATTTAAAAAATACCATTTCTGAAAGCTTTGCTAAGAGCAATAGCAGAAACAGCAATAGAAGTCATGGTAGCACTAATTGTAGTTGGAGCAGTAGTCGCAGTAACAGCAGCAGTAGAGCTAAGATTATGACAGCAAACGCACCTTCCAGACACAAACCCTATCATATCCTAATATGGAGGTCTAGAGACAACTTCAAAAATAGAATATATCCTTGTACATTCCCACAAGAGGAGCTCAATACAGAACTAAAGAGCGTACGGAAAACTTAATATTGGTTTGTAGTACAGTTAAGACCATGCTATGGTCAAAATTTTGATAAAGATTAGACTTGCAGCGCGTACACCAAAGCAAGGCTGTACCCAGAGGGGGGGGGGGTTAGGGGGGTTTGAACCCCCTTCGAAATGTTTGTTTGATTCGTAAAAACGTAACAAAAATGGATATAAACAAATTTTGTATGCGTTTTTTGAGGTTTTTTTTTGTGTGCCCCCCCCCCCCGAAAAAATATCTTTGAGTCAAACCCCCTCCAAGAAAAATCCTGGGTACGGCCTTGCACCAAAGCAACCCCAGAAGATTCAGTTTTGCCCTTCTCAAGGACCCAGGAATAGTAGAGTAATTCCGTCTCTAGCTCTCAAACCGCTTCAGTGCCATTGAAGATGATGATCCAAGCGAGAAAGTAGCAGACGGTAACTCTAATACGACGGTTGATGGATACTTGCAGATGATAAAAAAGATGCTCCAAGAGATAGCAGACGAAACCCTAGGAAAAGCAAAGTGAAAGTGGGGGCCATTGGCGCCCACAAGCTGAATTTTAGGGGTGGGGGACTTAACTAGTCTAATCAGCACTTCCAATGCTGTATAATAGAAATCTAAAAACAAAAATATAAAATATAAGGCAACATCATTCAGCCAAGGAGAAGGGGTTGGATCCCCCTCTGCCCCCCATCCCAAATGGGCGCCCATGGGGAGTCGGTGTTTTGCCAGAGGAGACTCAGCTTTATAATAAAGAAAAACATGGTACCATTATAATATTCAGCCAAATTTAAGCATCTTAGTAAATAATGTCATCAGTCTGGAAGGAGCGATAAACAGAAACACTGGGAAAATGTGGCTGTAGAGATACAGAAAACATCTAGCATTACAGATATCAGGAGATTATCCTCGAAGTTTAACTAGTCTACAAGGAAGAGGTAGAAAAACTCAGAAAGAAGCATTACATTCAGAAACTACTAAATCCCAAATAGAATAACACCTACTCCCTGCATAGTCTAGCAATCACCCGGTCTTTCCACCGTCCCGTATTTCTACCACTCTTTAACCATTCCCAGTACCAACCAAAAATCCATTCGTGGGTGTGAAGCTGAAGCCCCCAGATGAGAATGAAATACTGGCAGCAATAAAAACTGAAAAGTAATAAAGTACCAGGAATGGATGCAATTGCAGCATAAATTTACAGGGCAAGTCGGAGGCTTCTTGCTCACCACATACCATAACTTTTGAAGATGAACTGGGAACAAGAAGTGTTCCCAGATGATTGTCTAGAATCACTCGTCTTGATTCCAGGAAGCTCCAAATCACCTGGAAGTACTTCCAGATGAACTTATCATTCTCTTGTACAAAAAGGGGATAAAACTCTATATCAGAAACACGACAAGAAATGAAAACCACAAAGGTTACAACCTGGGTTGGGCTGTGTCAATCAGCTCTTTACTGTCCAACAGGTCCTCAAGCACCACATAAAACATGACCAGATCAGTATGGATATATTTATTGGCTACATAACACTCCAACTCGATCATTAAATATAGCATACAGATTACGATTTGGGAAGATGGTGTCCCAGAAAAGCCAATACGTCTCAACCAAGGGTGCAATCGTCACGTGAGTTCAATTGAGTTTAATTCATTCAGTTTAAAATTTAATTCATTAAGTTTAAAATTTTCCTGATTTTCAAAAAAGGGGGAAAACACCCTTAAAAAGACAAAGTATCCTAATGAAAATCGTACCATCAGGTTCAGCGTATTAGAAAGCCCCCAGAGTGGAGGTTTCAAGATCCTATCTAGAAAAATGTGGAATTAAATGTTTTTTTTTGCCAAAACAAGTATCACGGTTGCGTCTTTATTTGGTTTATTGTTTTTTTTTTATTGTTTGCTTTCCCAGAAGTGATCGTCTGAAATCAAAGGTCCTAGAAGATTGGGAGAGGGCTCGTTCTCGTCGGAATTAAAAGTTAGTGTAGCAAAAAGATTGTGCCACGGGAAAGTAGAGTTTTCTACCAAATTGTAGCACCAAATTAGGATTTTACCCCATAGAGGACAAATTATTATCAATTGACAATTTTGAGAGAGCCAACCGAATTAAAGTATAAAAAATAATTATGTATTAAGCTTCGCATTTATAACAGGAGTTGTGCAGCACGATAGCGCTTTCGTTCCTGAAAAGTCACGTAGTCTATATAAGATGAATGGTTAACATGAATATTTAACTTTATGTTTTGTTTAACAGTTGTTATGAAGGAGGGACGTTGGGTTATTATGTGGTTGGAGGGGGGTGGGCAGATGCCTAAAAGAGCACATTTCAACGCCAAAATTCTCTAACTCTCCAAGAGCCTTCAGATAAACATATAAGGGGATAGGGGGTGGGGGTGGTAGGAATTATTTCATCTCCCTCTGTTAAGACTAAGCCTGAATAACGGTGCTGCGGGACGATTGCAGAAAAACTGATTTGCTTCATTCTATTTTTTAAAGCAACATAAAACATTAGCATCAATAACGTTTTACTGAAAACTATACGTATCTTGAACACTGTGTTTTAATTTTCCAAAACATCAACGACAAAATACAAAATAAAATAACTATAGTAGTAGTAAGCATGTATAAGGTACGAAACTTACGCCTGAGGCATGAATATACAGTGCAGTTTAACCGGTACATTGGCTTACTACGGTCAGTCACCTATTACTACAGACGGTACGTGAGTTACCAGACAGGTTTCTGAGGCAAAACCAATTTTCTGGGGCTCAATCAGAGAGAGCGGAGGCTACTCCATATACGCTAAGTTGATTAGTAATTGGATTCAAATATAAGCAGTGGTTTTCAACGTGTTCAAAGGTTTATTGGACTTTTCTGTAATATGGTCAACAATCAAAGCTTTCGGCTGTTAGCATTCAATGGTATGTTTAATGATGGCGTATGGGAATTAATTACTATCAACTTTACAAAGAATATGCACAGAAGTGTAATAGATTTGACGCCTACAAGAGACCTTGGTACAAGGTGTTCAATAGTTTAATGGGCTTTATATAAAAATGCGGGTTTCAGTCGTATGGAAAAATAATCATGTTTTTTATATCATTTTGCGTAAAAGCTAACTCAATTTGCGAAAAAGGTATAGCATTTGCGAATTGGACTCTATGAATCATCTTAATTGGTGATTGAATAATTGGGGTGAGAACGATCTTAATTGGTGATTGGATTTTATGAAGGTGCTAAAAAAGGGTTAAACTGATTACAAGTTAAGGTAAGCCCGAGGGGTGTTGTTAGCTCATAGGCTATTTATTATAAATTTGGAATAGCATCAATCTATGGAAATGGTTGACGATGATAAAATGACCTTGTGAGTTGACCTAGCTTTACTTCTCTGATGTGTTCTGTATAATACACAAGTACCATTTGAAAAGTGTTTTCATTATAAAATATGCTATAACATTCTAGTATACTAAAAAGTTGATACTAATAGAGATGTAGATGGCAAGAAAAGAATTTTAATAAAGAAATTCAGAATAATCCTTAGAAATCCTTGCAAATCAAGTAGTGAGACGACTATGAGTATGAATCGTCAAGGATCGTAAGCACCAATTAACCTAACCACTAAGGACCAAAGGTCCCCTATCCTCAACCACCACCTCCAAAGGTCCCCTATCCTCAACCTACAAATGGCCCATCCCTCCAACTTTCTTAGCCCCCTCCCCCCATTTTTTTACTTTTTTGTTTTTTTGAAGTCTTTTTTTATTATTATTTTTTTTAAATGCTATTTTTTCAAGTTTTTTTTACATGACTTAGAGTGACATAAAACATACGTAAAACATATAAAAACCCCATTCATTATTTTCGAAACTCAAAATGAGAATGGTATAGATATTTTAGTCGTGACTATTACTATTAGAAAAATAATGCTTGTACTAGCACTTTTTTTGGACTGAATTTTTTTATGCACTGAATTTATTCAACTTTTTTTATGTATCTTAAAATGACATGAACTATGCTTGCGGCTCTACCAATATTACTCGTTGCTTGTTCATAGACACGATGCGGCTTTCCGACTGGTGCGCTATGATGGGTTATCGACACCACCTAGTTTATTGCATGTATTAAATCAGTATTTTTACGCAGTGGAACGATAAACACATAACTAATATCTCTAAAAAAGTGAAAATGAAGCATTTTAAGAAAGTGTGTTCACATGATAGTGTTATTGTAGCATTGAATGCTGACATGGAGAAGTATTTAAACTATGAAATAAGTACAAGTGGTAGCATTATCGGAAATGTATGCGTGCGTTGTCATGACAGTAAGGAATTAAATTTCTTTGGAGTACCAAACAAATTCCATTGTACAAATGGTGGATATGCGAAAGTATCATTTCCAGAGAAGTTAGTAATCAAAGAGAAAGCTAACATAAAAATAATAGTTGATGAAGAGGGGTATCTTCTTGCTAGTGCTTCTGGTAACATGCTACCAGTTGATAGAACCTATCGTCATCTTTTAGGTATTAGCATTCAAATGAAAGCAAAGGGGAAAAGAAAGGCCTACTCTTCTACTAATATCATAAACCATATCTTGTCTACGTGCCAGAACTGTTACCTGTGTAAAAATAATGTGATAATAGACAATGAAATTACCAGAAAAATAAAAAGGGCTTTGGCAGAAAATATCACTAAGGAATATAAGGATGAATCGATAAAAAACAAAGTGCCAGTAAACGTTACTAACATCAATGATCAAACAGTCAATGAACCAAATAATACCAAAGACGAGACGCATATTGAGCCTGTCGATGACACACCTGTAAAAATTGTGTATGACTTAAAATGGAATAATGATTATTCTACTGATTACGAACTAAGAGAAGACAATAGCTACAGTATCAAGAGAGAACATGCTGAACCATTTTATGGAACAGATTCAAAATGTCCAAAGTTGTTCATTGATATTAATAATGTATAATCATGTATCTACCATATATTTATATTAATGTCATACATTTCATTATTTCATTAAAAATATGTTATCTATTGCTTTGTTATATTTCCATTATTTCTAGGGTACGCTAGCAGTTCATATAGCTTTTATTAGAAACTGAGATAGGTTAACAGATACACATACAGAGAGAGTGAGAAACACATACAAATACATAGATTCGAACATGCAAACCGACAAAGACAGACAATGGAACAAGCAGGCACCAACCCAGACACACTGGCTTAGAGAGTGAGAGAGATAAAAACACATGCAAATATATAGATTTTAACATACAAACCAACAAAGACAGGCATTGAGATAAGCAAAGACCCGCACAGACACACAAGCAAAGGAAGTGAGAGAGACAAAAATACATACAAATATATAGATTCAGACATACAAACTGTCAAAGACAGGCACTGAGATAAGCAAACACCCGCCCAGACACATAGGCAAAGAGAGTGAGAGAGATAAAAACAAATACAACTACATAGATTCAGACACACCAACCGACAAAGACAGGCACTGGGAGAAGCATACATCCGCCCAGACACATAGCCAAAGAGAGTGAGAGAGATAAAAACACATGAAAATATATAGATTCAGACATACAAACCAACAATGACAGGCATTGCAATAGGCAAACACCCGCCCAGACACATAAGCAGAGAAAGTGAGAGAGACAAAAGCACATATAAATATATGGATTCTGACATACAAACAGACAAAGACAGGCACTGAGATAAGCAAACACCCGCCCAGACACATAGGCCCAGAGAGTGAGAGAGACAAAAACAAATATAACTATATAGATTCAATCATACAAACCGACAAAGACATGCACTGAGATAAGCAAACACCCGCCCAGAGACACAGGCAAAGAGAGTGAGAGTATGTATTCAGACTTACAAACCGACAAAGACAGGGACTAGGAGAAGAAAACACCCACCCAGATACATATAGATTCAAACATACAAATTGACAAAGACAGGCACTGAGATAAGCAAACACCCGGCTAGACCCGCCCAGACACATAGTCAAAGAGAGTGAAAGTAAAGATTCAGACGTACAAACCGAAAGAGACAAATATTGGGAGAAGCAAACACCTACCCAGACACATAGGCAAAGAGAGTGAGAGAGTCAAAAACGCATACAAATACATAGATTAAGACTTACAAACCGACAAACAGTGGCACTGGGACAAGCAAAAATCCGGCCAGAAACACGGGCAAAGAGAGTGAGAGTATAGATTCAGACGTATAAACCGACAAAGACAGACACTGAGAGAAGGAAACACCCACCCAGATTCACAAGCAAAGAGAGTGAAAGTATGGATTCAAACGTAAAAACCGACAAAGACAGACACTGAGAGAAGCACACACCCACCCAGATACAAGGGCAAAGAGAGTGAGAGACTCAAAAACAAATACAAATACGCAGATTAAGACATACAAACCGACAAAGACAGGCATTGGGAGAAGCAAACATCCGCCCAGACACATAGGCAAAGAGAGTGAGAGAGATAAAAACAGATACAAATACAAAGATTAAGACATACAAGCCAACAAAGACAGGCACTGGGAGAAGCAAGTATCCGCCCAGACACATAGGCAAAGAGAGTGAGAGAGTCAAAAACACATACAAATACATAGATTAAGACTTACAAACCGACAAAGACAGGCACTGGGACAAGCAAACATCCGGTCAGAAACACGGGCAAAGAGAGTGAGAGTACAGATTCAAACGTAAAAACCGACAAAGACAGACACTGAGAGAAGCAAACACCCACCGAGATACAATGGCAAAGAGAGTGCGAGAGTCAAAAAAGCATACAAATACGTAGATTCAGACATACAAACCGACAAAGACTGGGAAAAGAAAACACCTACCCAGAGAGATATGCAAAAAGTTGGGTTAATTTAGGTTCACTGAGAGTGGCGCGCCATTCTAAGTGAACCTAAATTAACCCAACTTTTTGCATATCTTTCTCACTATGACTGTGTGTCTGAGCGGGTGTGCTGCCATCTATAACCGGTCTAACCTATATTCAACGTAACGAAGCATAAAGTCAAAATGAATAGAACTTGGATTTTATGAATGTTATCTGATGTATCCGATAAGCTCAGTTAGCGCGTTAAGTGAGTTTAAATTAATCTAACTTTTTGCATGTCCCTCTCACTATACCCGTTTGTCTGAAGGAATGTGCTACCTATAACTATAGGTGTAAAGATGGCAGCAGTTAAGGTAGTGAACAGGTTAAAGTGAAATTAAGTAAACCTAACTTTTTTTTGCATGTCTCTCTCACTATACTCGTGTGTCTGGGCGGGTGTTTGCTAGTACCAGTGCCTGTCATTGTCGGTTTGTAGTCTGAATCTAAGTATTTATATGTGTTTTTATTGTCTCTCTCCCTCTCTTTACATGTGTCTCTGGGCAGGTGTTTTCTTGTCCCAGTGCCTGTCTTTGTCGGTTTGTATGTCTGAATCTATATATTTGTATGCGTTTTTGTCTCTCTCACTCTCTTTGCCTATGTGTCTGGGCGGATATTTGCTCCCCCCAGTGCCTGTCTTTGTCGGCTTGTATGTCTTAATCTATGTATTTGTAAGTGTTTTTATCTCTCTCACTCTCTTTGCCTATGTGTCTGGGCGGATGTTTGCTTCTCCCAATGCCTATCTTTGTCGGTTTGTATGTCTGAATCTATGTATTTTTATACGTTTTTGACTCTCTCACTCTCTTTGCTTGTGAATCTGGGTGGGTGTTTGATTCTCACAGTGTCTGTCTTTGTTGGTTTTTACGTCTGAATCTATAGTCTCACTCTCTTTGTCTGTGTATGTGTGGGCGGATGTTTGCGTGTCCCAGTGCCTGTTTTTGTCGGTTTTTGCTTCTGAATCTATTCTCTCACTCTCTTTGCCTGTGTGTGTGTGTGTGTGTGTGGGCGGATGTTTGCTTCTCCCAGTGCCTGTCTTTGTCGGTTTGTATGTCTTAATCTATGTGTTTGTATGGGTTTTTGTCTCTCTTACTCTCTTTGCATATGTGTCAGGGCGGATGTTTGCTTCTCCCAGTGCATGTCTTTGACTCTCTCACTCTCTTTGTCATTGTATCTCGGTGGGTGTTTGCTTCTCTCAGTGTCTGTCTTTGTCGGTTTTTACGTTTGAATCCATACTTTCACTCTCTTTGCTTGTGAATCTGGGTGGGTGTTTGCTTCTCTCGGTGTCTATCTTTGTCGGTTTTTACGTCTAAAATCTATGCTCTCACTCTCTTTGTCCGTGTTTTTGGCCGGATGTTTGCTTGTCCCAGTCCCTGTCATTGTCGGTTTGTAAGTCTTAATCTATGTATTTGTATGTGTTTTTGTCTCTCTCACTCTCTTTGCCTGTGTGTCTGGGTAGGTGTTTGCTTCTCCCAATGTTTGTCTTTGTCGGTTTGTACGTCTGAATCTTTACTCTCACTCTCTTTGCCTATGTGTCTGGGCGGGTCTGGCCGGGTGTTTGCTTATCCCAGTGCCAGTCTCTGTCAGTTTGTATGTTTGAATCTATATGTATCTGGGTGGGTGTTTGCTTCTCCTAGTCCCTGTCTTTGTCGGTTTGTACGTCTGAATCCATACTCTCACTCTCTTACCTGTGTGTCTGGGCGGGTGTTTGCTTGTCCCAGTGCATGTCTTTGTCGGTTTGTATGATTGAATCTATATAGTTATATTTGTTTTTGTCTCTCTCACTCTCTGGGCCTATGTGTCTGGGCGGGTGTTTGCTTATCTCAGTGCCTGTCTTTGTCGGTTCGTATGTCAGAATCTATATATTTATAGGTGTTTTTGTCTCTCTCACTTCCTCTGCTTATATGTCTGGGCGGGTGTTTGCCTATCGCAATGCCTGTCATTGTTGGTTTGTATGTCTGAATCTATATATTTGCATGTGTTTTTATCGCTCTCAATTTCTTTGCCTATGTGTCTGGGCGGATGTTTGCTTCTCCCAGTGCCTGTATTTGTCGGTTTCTATGTCAGAATCTATATTTATTTATTTGTGTTTTTGACTCTCTCACTCTCTTTTCTTATGTGTCTGGGCGGGTGTTTGCCTATCTCAAAGCCTGTCTTTGTTGGTTTGTATGTCTGAATCTATATATTTGCATGTGTTTTTATCTCTCCCACTCTTTTTGTCTATGTGTCTGGGCGGATGTTTGCTTCTCCCAGTGCCTGTCTTTGTCGGTTTGTATGTCTGAATCTATGTATTTTTATACGTTTTTGACTATCTCACTCTCTTTGCTTGTGAATCTGGGTGGGTGTTTGATTCTCACAGTGTCTGTCTGTTGGTTTTTACGTCTGAATCTATAGTCTCACTCTCTTTGCCTGTGTGTGCGTGGGCGGATGTTTGCGTGTCCCAGTGCCTGTCTTTGTCGGTTTTTGCGTCTGAATCTATTCTCTCACTCTCTTTGCCTGTGTGTGTGTGTGTGTGTGTGTGTGTGGGCGGATGTTTGCTTCTCCCAGTGCCTGTCTTTGTCGGTTTGTATGTCTGAATCTATGTATTTGTATGTGTTTTTGTCTCTCTCACTCTCTTTGCATATTTGTCTGGGCGGATGTTTGCTTCTCCGTGTGAATGTCTTTGTCGGTTTTTATGTCTGAATCTATATAGTTGTATTTGTTTTTGTCTCTCTCACTCTCTTTGCATATGTGTCTGGGTGGGTGTTTGCTTCTCCTAGTCCCTGTCTTTTTAGGTTTGTACGTCTGAATCCATACTCTCACTCTCTTACCTGTGTGTCTGGGCGGGTGTTTCTTGTCCCAGTGCATGTCTTTGTCGGTTTGTATGATTGAATCTATATAGTTATATTTGTTTTTGTCTCTCTCACTCTCTGGGCCTATGTGTCTGGGCGGGTGTTTGCTTATCTCAGTGCCTGTCTTTGTCGGTTCGTATGTCAGAATCTATATATTTATAGGTGTTTTTGTCTCTCTCACTTCCTCTGCTTATATGTCTGGGCGGGTGTTTGCCTATCGCAATGCCTGTCTTTGTTGGTTTGTATGTCTGAATCTATATATTTGCATGTGTTTTTATCTCTCTCACTCTCTTTGCCTATGTGTCTGGGCGGATGTTTGCTTCTCCCAGTGCCTGTCTTTGTCGGTTTCTATGTCAGAATCTATATTTATTTATTTGTGTTTTTGACTCTCTCACTCTCTTTTCTTATGTGTCTGGGCGGGTGTTTGCCTATCTCAAAGCCTGTCTTTGTTGGTTTGCATGTCTGAATCTATATATTTGCATGTGTTTTTATCTCTCCCACTCTTTTTGTCTATGTGTCTGGGCGAATGTTTGCTTCTCTCAGTGCCTGTCTTTGTCGGTTTGTATGCCTGAATCTATGTGTTTTTATACGTTTTTGACTATCTCACTCTCTTTGCTTGTGAATCTGGGTGGGTGTTTGATTCTCACAGTGTCTGGCTTTGTTGGTTTTTACGTCTGAATCTATAGTCTCACTCTCTTTGCCTGTGTATGTGTGGGCGGATGTTTGCGTGTCCCAGTGCCTGTCTTTGTCGGTTTTTGCGTCTGAATCTATTCTCTCACTCTCTTTGCCTGTGTGTGTTTGTGTGTGTGTGTGTGTGGGTGGATGCTTGCTTCTCCCAGTGCCTGTCTTTGTCGGTTTGTATGTCTGAATCTATGTATTTGTATGTGTTTTTGTCTCTCTCACTCTCTGTGCATATGTGTCTGGGCGCATGTTTGTTTCTCCCAGTGCATGTCTTTGTCGGTTTTTATGTCTGGATCTATATAGTTGTATTTGTTTTTGTCTCTCTCACTCTCTTTGCATATGTGTCTGGGTGGGTGTTTGCTTGTCCTCGTGTTTGTCTTTGTCGATTTCTATGATTGAATCTATATAGTTGTATTTGTTTTTGTCTCTCTCACTTCCTTTGCTTATGTGTCTTGGCGGGTGTTTGCTTATCTCAACGCCTGTCTTTGTTGGTTTGTATGTCAAAATCTATATATTTGCATGTGTTCTTATCTCTCTCACTCTCTTTGCCTATCTGTTTGGGCGGATGTTTGCTTCTCCCAGTGCCTGTCTTTGTCGGTTTGTATGTCTTAATCTATGTGTTTGTATGTGTTTTTGTCTCTCTCACTCTGTTTGCATATGTGTCTGGGCGGATGTTTGCTTCTCCCAGTGCCTGTCTTTGTCGGTTTGTACGTCTGAATCTATATAGTTGTATTTGTTTTTGTCTCTCTCACTCTGTTTGCATATGTGTCTGGGCGGATGTTTGCTTCTCCCAGTGCCTGTCTTTGTCGGTTTGTATGTCTGAATCTATATATTTGTATGAGTTTTTGTCTCTCTCACTTCCTTTGCTTATGTGTCTTGGCGGGTGTTTGCTTATCTCAACGCCTGTCTTTGTTGGTTTTTATGTCAAAATTCATATATTAGCATGTGTTTTTATCTCTCTCACTCTCTAAGCCAGTGTGTCTTGGTTGGTGCTAGCTTGTTCCAGTGTCTGTCTTTGTCGGTTTCCTTGTTCGAATCTATGTATTTGTATGTGTTTCTCACTCTCCCTGTATGTGTATCTGTTAACCTATCTCAGTTTTTAATAAAAGCTCTTTGAATCTGCTAGCGTACCTTAGAAATAATGGAAATATAAAAAGCAATAGATAAAATATTTTTAATGAAATAATGACATGTATGATATTAATATAAATATATGGTAGATACATTATTATACATTATTAATATCAATGGACAACTTTGGACATTTTGAATCTGTTCTATCAACTATACAAAGAATATACACAGAAGTGTAATAGATTTGACGCCTACAAGAGACCTTGGTACAAGGTGTTCAATAGTTTAATGGGCGTTATAAAAAAAAATCCGGGTTTCAGTCGTATGGGAAGATAATCATGTTTTTTTATATCATTTTGCGTAAAAGCTAACTCAATTTGCGAAAAGGTATAGCATTTGCGAATTGGAGTGTATGAATGATCTTAATTGATGATTGAATAATAGGGGGCAAAAAAGATATAACATTTGCGAAATGGGCTCTATGAATGATCTTAATTGGTGATTGAATAATAGGGGTGATAATGATCTTAATTGGTGATTGGATTGTATGAAGATGCTACAAAAGGGTTAAACTGATTACCAGTTAAGGTAAGCCCGAAGGAGTTGTTAACTCATAGGCTATTTATTATACATTTGGAATAGCATCAATCTATGGAAATGGTTGACGATGATAAAATGACCTTGTGAGTTGACCTAGCTTTACTTCTCCGATGTATTCTGTATAATACTCAAGTACCATTTGAACATTGTTGTCAATATAAAATATGCTATAACATTCTAGTATACTAAAAAGTTGATACTAATAGAGATGTAGATGGCAAGAAAAGAATTTTAATAAAGAAATTCAGAACAATTCTTAGAAATCCTTGCAAATCAAGTAGTGAGGCGATTATGAGTATGAATCGTCAAGGATCGTAAGCACCAATTACCCTAACCACCAAGGACCTCAACATCCAAAGGTCCCCAATCCTCAACCTCCAAGGGGCCCATCCCTCCAACTTTCTTGGCCTCCTCCCCCCCCCCCTTTTTTGTTTTTTTTAGTTTCTTTATTATTATTATTTTAACATGCTATTTTTTCAACTATTTTGTTAAATGGCTTAGAGTGACATAAAACATACTTAAAACATAAAAACCACATTTAATATTTTCGAAACTCAAAATGAGAATGGTATGGATATTTTAGTCGTCAATATTACTATTAGAAAAATAATCTTTGTACTAGCACTTTTTTTTGGACTGAATTTTTTTATGCACTGAAATTATTGAAAAGAACTAATGGAAAGAACTAATGAAAACAAACTGGACGCTCAATATATAATGAAATAATTGCTGGAAATCTCAGCAATTCATGATAATAACTGACATTAATTTTATTTTTCTTTTATAATTATAAAAAAGAAATTTGAAATATATTTTGTTTTCAGTAAAGCGCAGATGATGCTATAGATTTTGAAAGGTTTAGGGTTAGGGGACGGGAACCAGTAGCCAAACTCCTGTTTGAAGTAATTTCTGTTCGTTTTAAGTTTCACTCGAGTATTCATTTTAGTTTTTACTCGTTTTAGGATTTAATTATTCACCTATATCAGTGTCTGTTAGCTAAATGTTTGATGTGATTATTCATTTTGATTTCTGTTCCTTTTTGTTTTCATCTAATCTTTGATAATAGTTTCTGGTCGTTTTAAGCTTGAATTATCATAGGACTGTATTGCTGCTCGTCTTAAACTTAAATATGGCTATTTACTTTTCTTGCGAAAATTCTTTAATCTAAAGTTTGTCTATAGTTAATTTCTGTTCGTTTTGATTGTCATATTTTTTTATTAATCATTGGTTAATATTATGAATGTTTCAGCAGTTTTTCAGGTTTTGGTTCAAGATTTAAAATATTAGATTCTAGTTTAAATCCTTTAGCTGCATAAAATGATCTGAGCGCTGTCTTTGATTGAATTCAATATAATTATTGCATATAGTTTGTTCAATTTGAATTCAAGTTTTGGAGCTAACATTTTGATTCAACAGCAATTCCTCGAAAGAATTGTCCACGGAGAATATTCAAAAGATTCCCTATGAATGAAAACGAAATAAGAGAATTAATAGAGAATATATCATCCTGACAACATGGATGAACATAATGTCTTATGATTACATTCAATACACCTCTCAACATTTTCTGATTGTTTCAAATCAATACCCTAACCGTTCCTAGTATATTGCGCATATAATTTTAACTTTATACCTAATCCTGAGATATTGTCATTATGTTACTTTGACCGCCTGGATGCACGTGGTTTCTTTTGATTTAGTTCAACATCCCAGTCGGTATTTCCTGAAAATTTCAACATAATAATCTTAGCCGTTCATGAGATAATGAAGATACGCTCTTTAGACAACCGGAATGCTGTCTTTAGTCCATTATTTCCCTTCAACATTCTCAGAAAGTATCAACTTCATAACCTTAACTGTTCTTGAGATTTTGCAGATGTGCCGTTTTGACAAGCTGGATGCATATGGTGTCTTTTGATTTAGTTTAGTATCCCCTTAGCATTCCCTGAAAATTCCAATTGAATACCCGTACCCGTTCCTGAGATAAATATAGATGCGCATTTTTGACGACATGGATGCACTTAGTGTGTTTTGATTTGATGCAAAATCTCTCTCAACATTCTCTGAAATTTTTAATATTGTTGATAAGATTCTTTGAGCACCTGAATGTACATAAATCCTTTCCATTCAGTTCAAGACCCCTTCAAAATTCCCTGAAATTTGGCAGTTTTAGGAACAGCCACAGTCACAAGTCAGTCTCAGTCACGGTCCCAAGTAGTCACAATCGTAGAATAGTAGTAGTAGCAGCATTAGAAGTAGTGGCAACAGTCACAGTCGCAGTCGCAGTCGGAGTGGTAGCAGTAGTAGTAGTCACAGTCCGAAATAGTCTCAACACAAGCAGTTGCAGTCTTAAGTAGTCAGAGTCACAAGTAGTAAAAGTCGCAAGTGGTCAAAGTCACAGACGCAGGTAGTCGCAGTCGCGGTCACAAGTAGTTGAAAACGCAACCACAGCCGCAAGTAGTCGCAGTAGAGTCACAAGTAGTCTCAATCACAATCTCAGGTAGTCGTATTCACAGTCGTAGTTGCGAGTAGCCGTAGCAGAGGTCACAAGTGGTTACAGTTGGAGTCGCAGTAGCAGCACTAGTAGTGGCCCTGAAAGTTTCAAGTTAATGTCCTTAGCCGCTCCAAGATTATACATTTGCGAAAATTTTGATAACCTGGATGCACTTAGTGTCTTTTAATTTAGTTCAAAATCCCCCTCCCCTCAATATTCCCTTAAGTTTCACCTTAATACCTTCAGGCTTTTCAAACCCACGATCAAACATCCCCCCCCCTCTCCCAATAGTAAATCCTATATATAAAAAATAGGAAAATTGCATAGTTTACAACCCTTGTCCGTGGGCTTTCGGGGTCATATCATCCTTGGAGGCATAGTCAGTGGCCGATCCAAGGAGGGGGGGGAGGCCCTAGCATAGTCCAAAGTAGTATAATTTACTTAATTAACTCAAGTTTGCGTTAATTAAACTTGTTCCTAACGCAAGTTTATCGGATTAACCTATTTTGCACCCCCCCCCTAAACAAAAATTTTCGGATCAACCTATTTTGCCCCCCCCCCCCTAAAAAAATCCTAGATCCGCCTCTGGGCATAGTTAGAGTTATTGGACTTTTTGACTCTTTGAACAAAATAGATATCTCAAAATTTAGACCAGTGTTGAGGAGGGAATGTATCTATAAGGGGCCAAAGGGGGCCGATTGCCTTTCCATTGCTTTTCTACATCCCCTGAAAGATTCAGCTTAATACCCTCAGCCCTTCCTGAGACATGGCTGATACACCCTTTTGACAACCAGCATGCACATATTGTTTTTTAATTTTGATCGCATCCCCCTCAATATTTCCTGAGTTTCATCTTAATACTGTAAGCCTTTTTGGAGACTCAAGATAAAACATACCCTTCTTTTCGCTATGCGTAAACAATCGGCAACTTGCATAGCTCATTACCCCTGCTCAAGGAGCTACGGGGGGGATCATGCCATCCCCGGAGGCATTTGAACACCACCTTCAATAATTTGAGGAAAACATACTTTATTAGTTAACTTTAAAACTGAAGCTCGCTTTAAGTTTCAACTTCGCTCTTTACTTTCAGTGCATAATTTTTATCAAATTAATCCATGCTCGCTTTTAATATAAAAAAAGCAAAATGCGAAAAACAGGGAACCATTACACTTCCTAAGATGTTCCACATTAACATTTATACATATATACCACCTTTGAAATTTCTTATTTGCACCATAGACCCCAGAGCCTTATCATCAAGAAAATAGGTAAGAATAGTTGATCGTAAAATTGAGAAAAACTTTTCTATACTTTCTGTTTTGCAGCGTTTCCTCAGCTCATTTTTTTCCTGATATTTAACGTTCTTTTACTCTCTAAAATCTACCAGTTCAAGATTAGATTTTCTTGTTTTGAAAACTTTCGAAAGTGGATATGAATGCACCCTCTAAATCTGCAAAGAGAGCGGAAATAGAATCATTAAAAATAAGAAGATAGACATACAGTGAATATAATTTTCTGAATGAAAAAGAAACCATTCAAAAAGAAAATAAGACTTAGTGTTTTTTATAATAATATTCGTACTATAACCAGATATGTAAAATCGATTGCAGCTTAATCATAGAAGTCGTTAGGGAGTAGGGGGGGGGGATCTGCTCCAAGAGCTCAAAGAATCATTTAATTGTTTTAATTTTCACTTAAAATATCTAATGAAAACTCAAGTAACGCACCCAATTCTCTTATGTGTGATTGAAATGCCTAATAAGCGCTGATTCATATATTAACCAATAAATGTAGAATTGTCTCTGTTTATGATACCATGCTGACTTCTCGTTGTTTTCGCTTTTCTCTATATTTCTTCTAACGAGCTCCAAAAAAAGAATTGACATAAATGAACTTAGGACTATCACTAAAATTAGTCGCATTTCACGCAACGCCAGAGCTACTTATGGGACATTCATCTCTTTATCAGCATGTTGAACGAAACGTCTGCTGTAAGTAGGATAACGTGAATTCGAGCGATAAATGTATATTTTTCTCACATTTAGAAATTTTGTATGCACACATAAACGGTGTCAACCTATAATCTGTTTCTATAGTGTATCAGTTTTAACATGCAGAACTACGGGACCGAGCTTTGCTTAGTGAAGGGAGTTTTAGGTATAAAAATGATAATCAGTGTACCCCACCCCCTCCTTAAGAAACGTATACCCACCATAGCCTACTCTGATTCACACAAGAAAAAACTTTTGAGTATTTTTTCTAGATTTAGTTTCTTTTAAGCAAAGATACAAAGGGGAAGGTAATTTTAAAACTCTAGATGCCAAATTCTCCCCTCTGATTGGTGCCCATGGCAAGTTTTAATTAATCCAAGGTTTCTGCCGCAATGCTGCCAAGAATTATTATTATTTTCTGGATACTCTTTATCAAACAATGCCCGATGGATAAAAAGGACAAGGATAAAGACCCACCAGAGACCATTAAATTAACCCCAGGCTTGGATGTATATGGAACCACACAGGAAAACATAAACATAAACATATATCATAGAAAACATATATAACCACACAGGAAAACATAAAAAAATCGTGTAAATACGGTTTTAGCGCTTCTGGAATTTTTACTGAGATTTGATACCTTTTTTTCTTCAATGTTGTTTTTGTTTGCTTTTCTGCCAATCCTTTTCGTACAAAATGGTAGAATTTTAAAGTCAAAGGGTATTTCTATGAGCATAATTTTTGCTAAAAAAAAATTGTTACTTCATATGCAGCTTGTCGTGGTTCCGCTGCTAGCGTATAGGGAGTCAAATCGACGGTTTCGTTGCTAGGTCTTCTTACAGGGACAAGTAGCAAGCTTGTCTCTCATCCTTGCTGCGGCAGGAGTCAAACCCCGGGCAAAAATTTTAGTTTACTGCCACCAAATCATTACTACAGAGTGACTCAAACTTTTATCTCCCTTGCCAGAAGGGGAGTCCTATAGCCACTACACTGTAGTAACTAATAAAATTATGTCATGTGTGGGCTGGAAACTACGACTAGGTCATGTTTAAGCCCAGACCTTGTGCCTGGCACCGCAACCACTATGCCAACATGGCATGATGCCCCATGGGTAAGCTAATAATTTTAACTTCATTTCTCGAACACTTTTAAGTTAAAAATACAATCGTTACTTTAAATATAGGAAACATTTCCAGGTGACGCTTTTTTACTGGAAGAGAATTTCCGCATGGGTGGGGAGAAATTTGTCCGCAGAATTTTTTCATTAAACAAGACCCTTTTTGTTATTTTCACTTAAAAATAGAAAAACAACCCAAAGTGCACTCTTGGGTGCCATATGGCACTTTATGATTGACCTATTGAGTCAAATTTATAAAAAAGCGATCAAGCATAAAAAATAGTTTATAAATTGAAGAAAAATATGCTATTGAAGACTTAGGGCAGGCAAATGCCACCTTTCTTCCGAATGTTCTAACATCCCTTTCCTCTGAAGAATATCCCATGCCCCCCGACTGCTCGGATGTGGACCACTTCTTACCCCTCCCCGATGTTGCCATTACTTCGAAACAAAATGTATCACAAATTGCACGAAAAACGTACCAAAGACAAAAAAATTGTACGATATCCCAATTTTTGTTGCGCGTGTTATGCTTCGCGTAACACGCAGATCGTCGGTGACGTAGAGTACTGTCTATGAAAACTTTTCATAAGACATTTTCTTTCACTTTCTTTCTCCATTCGTTCATTTTTCTTTCTTTTCTAATACAATACATGTGCTCCTGACACTATTTGAAGAAATTATTCGGAGTAACATATTACTACAGGCCGAAAAAATGTCGTTTTCTGCAATGATGACCGTTTTTAGTAGCGCCCTGAAACTTGTCTCGTGACGATTTTACTGGTAAAGACTGCAAGGTATCGGCCTATAAGCCTTTTAAGGGTTAAAAACACCTTTGCTGAGAGTGTAAAACCCTTGCTGATCTTCGGAAGCAATGCTGTTTCTGTAAAATTCGTGTCTGTTGTGCAATCTATTCACCATTGCAAAAGGAAATTATCTAATTACCGTCATACTACTATCAAGTAACTAATAATTAAGCCAAGTTTACTGTCTTACTTAAAAAAGTAAATTTATCCTTCATTTTTAAACATCAAGGCTACATTTAGGAAGGGTGAAAAATCATTTATAAGTAACTCATGTTGATAGTCACCCAAGAACAAAAAGTATAAGCACCCTAGTATAAAGTATAACAACTGGTTTGATCTAAAAAATAAAATATATTTATAATTTGAAATTTTGCAACGTTGATATCAAACGACTGGGTTCCCAACACAAAAAAAGGACGAAAAATAAACCATTTGGAATCATTACGTGCTTGTGATTCCATAGTACTCTCTAATCAAACAAAAGAAATCCAAACACACAGGTAAAGAGAATCTATCAACTTTTTCTTCTTCAATAGTTCTTTAAGAGAAGCAACAATCTAACAATCTGCGTTTGATGACAGGCCAGTCCATCGGTCAGGAACAGCCAAGAAGTAACGAGACATGGCATCACAAAATCTAAAAGATAATCTTATTGTTGGGAACGTGAACAATAATGACACGGTGAAAAACAACTTTCACCATAGTTTTCGAGCTTAGTAATAAATTGGTACTTAACTCTTTAAAACGAAAATAAACATCAGCTAGATTACATTTAGCTTTTCAAAAGAGTTACAAAAATACTTGCAGCGGGTTGGCTATGTACACTAGACTATTAGAAAGATGTATAAACAAAATAAAAACAAGAAAAGGAAAAACAAGCATAATACAAGCGAAAGAATTATATTCAGTGTCCGATCGGTCCATTCTATAATAATAATAATAATATGTCTACAGAGCATGCTTTATTATTTTTGACAACATTTGTTAACGACTGCCTAGATTCAGGTTTAAAGGTGGGTTCAATTTTTCTAGATATTATGAAGGCTTTTGACTGTGTTGATCATAAGATTTTATTGGCTAAGCTTGAAAATGCTGGAATTCGTTTTAAAAGTCTGATATTGATTGCTTCATTCCTTGAAGGAAGATCGCAAAGACTACGGCTGGGCACAGTCCTGTCAGAAGAGATGGTAGTAAAGTGCGGTGTGCCACAGGGGTCTGTATTGGGTCCCCTATTATTTCTTGTGTACATTAATGATCTAAATGGATGCCTCAAACAACTGTCAAATCCAAGGTACACTGATGGCCCGGTGAGAGCAATACTTCCAAGTTTTGCTGATGATACTCAGTTTACAATGGCTGCGAAAACAGAAGCGGTTTTGAAAAATGGTATGAAACAAGGAATGGTGATAATCGAGAGATGGATGCGAGTGAACAAACTGCTTGTTAATCAGAAGAAAACAATGTTCATTTTATACGGCAGAAGTGCAAATTACTATCCATGGATTGAAGAAATTGAGTTAATAAATGGAAGCATAAAACGGACAAGTATTGTAAGGTATCTTGGTGTAATGGTAGATAAATGCCTAAGTTTTAAAGATCATATTGCATTTATAAGTACTAAATTAGCCAAAAATGTTGGAACTCTGCGGAAGCTGAATTTTTTTTTTCCCAAAAAGGTTATTAGAATGTTCTATTTTTCTGTTATTCATCCATATTTGCTGTATTGTGTTACAGTTTGGTCGTCGACGTTCACTAGCCATTTGTATCCGCTCCGTGTGTTACAAAATAAAGCTGTAAGAGTTTTGACCAATGACTTGTCCCAGAACTCGGTAAGATCGAGGTATCACCAATTAAAAATTTTACCATTTTTTGGTTTGGTTAGATTTTATGTAAATTTGTTTATGCATAAATTTTTTTCTAATTTGTTACCTGCATGTTTTTCGGAACTTTATAATGAAAGGGAACACAGTTATGAAACTAGAAATGTTGAATTAGTAAGAACGCCAGTTCCAGTTACTACCAGATCTAAATTTTCTATTAGGTATATTGGTCCTGAAGTATGGAACAGGCTTCCGGCGGAAGTAAAAGGTAAGAAGGCCCTAGAGGAATTTCGTGCTTCTTTGCGATGTATTTGTTTTAACCAGTATTGTAGACATGGATTAAGTGATTGATCTGGGTGGGAGTATATGCTTGTGAGTGTTAAAAAGAGAAATTTATTTGTGTGTTGATTGAGGTGATTGTCGGTATATGAAAGGAAGCATGATGAATCATTAAATATGAGCGTGGGATTCCTTTAAGTTCCCTGTAAATAAAAGTTTATTATCTTTAGAATGTTGATTCATTGTTTAGTAGGGGTGGGGGAGGGGAGGAGGAGTCAGAGAGTAATATTCCCCTCGAGGAAGTGTATTAGTGTATAAGTAGTTGAAATGTCCCTTTTTTGGGGGTCATCCCAAACAAGCTAATATGCGTTGATACCTATTTTGTTATTGTTAGTATTACATGCAGTTTTGTTTTGTTAGTATTATATGGAGATTTCTATGTTTTTTTTGTGACCCATTTGTTAATAAAAAAAAAAATCGTAAAAACTAGGAACCCTTAACAAATAATTCTTTAACTTACTTTTATACAACCCTCTTGAAAACATGGCATTGAATCCAGCCCTGGTTCCACTTCTATGCAGGACCACAAAGTTACCAGCGTGTCGAGTTTCATAATTCATATTTGAGACATAGATATCAAGTTAAATTTTTTTTTTACCCTGACTGTAAATCGTACATTGAATAACCTAGCACGCTTTGAGCTACCATAGCGGAGATGCTGGTTTCCATTAAAACAATTTTAGTTGGTTAAAAATATGAGCCCAGTGTCGCACCAGAGTCGGATATCAGAACACAATAAGTGCATATTGCACAAATGGTGTTTGGTTTCCATCAAAATTAACACTCATGGATTTCTGAGCTCGCTGATTACAAGTCTGAGGCCAATATTTCAATATAGAGTTTCAAAATCCAAAAATGTTCAGTAGCTAATTTCTAAGGTTTTAAAGGTTTTGGTTTTGAGGATTTTTGGGCTTTTTCTTTACATATCTGAGGTTATCACTGCAATGCACAAGTCCAAAAAAAAAAAAAAAAAAACACCAAGCAAATAATTTCAAAAGACAGTTTTATTTTAATCAGAGTTGGGCCCGTGCGTTAGGCGAAAGGACCTAAAATTACAAAAGTAGTCCATTTAGAATAGATGCATCAGGCAAATATTTTAGTAGAAATGTGGACATGCTACACATTGTTCAAATCAGAATCAGGCAAGAACTTTTGATCCATGTGATCGGAGGGTCCAAAGTGATACCCTTGGACCTATGGTGAATTAAAAGGCTCTAAGCTATATAGCTTAGATATTTCAAAAAAAAAAAACAACAGAAAAATGAAATATATTTGGGCTCATCGAGTGTTATTGATGAGCAGTTGTCTGTAAAAGTCAAATAGTTTTAACGCCTTCAAAGTTCACAATTTTTTATGTCAAAAGCTGCGTTCTCCAACTACAACTCTCCAACTAAAAATATTTTTAGAAAGAAAATATGCTAGAAAAAGGGTTGTATTAACTTAGTTTACGATAGTGAAGCATACATTTTAGAACCGGTTTCCTTGTCACACAACAAAAATTTGAATTGTCACAGGAACATAAAACCGAACGAATGTATAATGATTTATCGATAATTAACTTGGATAAGTTCAAGTTGACTATTCTCTTCCAATTTTTTAATATACCAATAGAATGTTTTATTATTGTGCCATCTGGTTACATCTTCCAGATCTTCAGCAATTTTATCCATAGCTTCTGGAAGAAGAAATGATGCTATTTGGAATCAAACCTGAAGGGGGGGGGGGGGCTAATCACTGTCTCACAGAAATTGAAGCACATGACAAAATAATTTTGAATTGACAAATTAAACAAATCGGAAAAAAGTATTGGCTAGTTATTTACGGAACATCTTGACTCAGAAGACTCAAGACGTTCGTGCATTACTGAGAGTTGTGTCGTCAATGAAAACTGCTGAGTTTCGTACCATTGCCAATAAGACGGCTACACTTGTGATAAGTTGTTTACTTTTTTATACTTGTGATACGATATACACAAGATTTTTTTTGATACGATATACGATATATATATATATATATATTATATATATATATATATATATATATATTATATATATATATATATATATATATATATATATATATATATATATATATTGCGTAAGGATCATTGCAAAAATGAGTCTCTGGTAAATTCTCCCAAATTCAGTTGTGTCGTCAATGAAAACTGCCGAGTTTCGTAACATTGCCTATAAAACGGCTATACTTGTGATACGTTTTTTACTTTTTTATACTTGTTGCTAAAAAATTCTCGCAAATTCATAGGAAAAGTTTGTCTGCATACAGGTAAACCAAAAACCGCTATTTAAACAGCTTTTTTAAGTGAAGATTAAAGTTTGGTTATTACCGAAAAACAAAATAGAAACACGAAAAAGGTTTTCTTTTTTGTTGACCTGCTCTGTTTATATATATATTTTTCAAACTGTGTAGATTATTTTGTTTATTGGAGAAAACAGAAAAAGGTAAAATCAGTGCCCTAAACAGCCCCTCAGTCTCTAAAATAGTTGCTCCACCTGGGAAAGCATGTTATCGACCTTTTCCGAGAGATTTAAAATCACCCTTATTAAAACAAGCAACAATCGTATATGCTTGTACAGCTATATAGTTTTTTCCCCCTAAAAAAAGACATTACAAGTTTTCTGAAAATTAGTAAACTACCATTTTCCGTGCGAAAAAACGGTCTATGTAGGTTACAAATTTGAGAAAACTTGTTCCCCCCTCTCACTCCCTTTCAAATTCTCCATAAACCGTCTGATGACTGACATTAGGACCAGTACTTGGGATAGATGATGTTAGAGGTGGTATAGCGTAAATTTTACCCAAAAAATTGAATCACCTGGACTTTTTGGACCAATGATAACCAATGACAAGGGACTTAAATCCACATTTTAACGTTTTGCGGAAGAGACTAAAAAAACTCCTGCTTTTTGCCGAGAGAAGCTCATTCCTATGGTACTCTTCCATTGTAACATGAATATGCTGCCAGGGAAAGGGCTGTAAATAATGCAATCTGTCCATTGTTTATATACAGGATCTATAGTTTAAAAGGGGAGTCATTTTGATCCTGGGTGTGCCAGAAAAGGCTGAGGGTATTAAGGTGATACTCTAGGGAGTGTTCAGGGGAATGTCAAGCTAATCAAATACAGTACGTGCACCCAGGTTATCAAAAGGGCGCACCTGCAATATCTCAAGAGCAGCCAAGGGTATGGGATTGAAACTTTCAGGACCACTGCTGCTACTACTGTGACTACAACTGCGACTACTTGTGAATGCAACTGCAACTATAGCTGCTTGCGACTACTTGCAAGTATGACTACTTGTGACTGCGACTAATTTCAACGGTTACTGCGACTACTTATGAATGCGACTGCAATTACAACTGCGGCTTTTCGTGACTGCTCCTACTTACATCTCTGACTACTTGCGACTGTAACTACTTGTGACTGCGAATACTAGCGACAGGAACTACTTGTGACTGTGGATGCGACAAATTCTACTTGCGACTGTAACTGTTACTACTTGTAACTATGACTACTAGTGACTGCGACTACTTTAGACTGTGAATACTTGTGACTGCAAACAGCTTATGACTGCAACTGGAACAACTTGCGACTGTGAATACGAATACAACTCAACTGCCACTTGCGAGTGTGACTACTCGCAGCTTCAACCGTTACAACTTGCGACTGCAAATGTGACAACTCATGAATGCAACTGCTATTGCTTGTGACTGTGACTACTGAAACTACTGCTGCGATTGCGACTGTGATTGTAAATGCTACTGCAAATTCCACCATTATGACTGAAACTATTGAACTGAATCAAAAGAGTTTAGCTACATCCTGCTTGTCAAAATGGCATTATTATATGCATCCAGGTTGTCAAAACGGTATATTTTCGACATTCCAAGAATGGTTAGAGAATGATATAAAGTTGAAACGTTCAGAGTATTCTGAGGGGAAAGTTGAACTTACAGACAGTATGTGCAGACCAGTTGTCAATGGGTGTAGCTGCAATATCTTAGGAACGACTAACATTATTAAGTTGAAACTTTTAGGAAATATCGATTGGGATGCTGAGCTAACTCAAAAGACACCATATGCATACTGGTTGTCAAAATTGCATGTCTGCAATATCTTGAGTGTCTTGCAATATCCTATGAATAGCAGAGGGTAATAGGTCAAAACTTTCAGAGAGTGTTGAGGGGGATGTTGAACTTAATTAAAATACAACTATGTTTATTACGGTTGTCAAAAGGGCGCATATGCAAAATCACAGGATTAGCTGATGTTATTTAGATGAAGCTTTCTGGGGATACTGAATTAAATCAAAAGGTACTATGTACGTCCAGCTTGTTAAAATAGTGTGTACAATATCTCAGGAACAATTAAGGGTGTGAATTTGAAACTTTCAGAGAATATTGAGGGGGCTGTTGAACTTACTACGACCCTAGAAGACACTACATGCATTCTGGTTGTCAAAAGAGTGTATCTGCAATATCTCAGACATTACAGATCAAGCAATGGCATTTATTTGAAACTTTCACGGAATGTTGAAAGACACCAAGTAGAACTAATAAATTAGAATCAGATGTTTTAATTGTTAAGCTGAAGAATTACAAAACTGGAGGAATGTTCATTGTATTAAACAGTGATATGGCTTTTTCAAAATTTCGATCAGTGTTGAGGCAGAGGGGCATTTAAAAGGGCAAGGAAGATGATTGCCCTTTGATCACTCTTCGACATCCCCCTCAACATACCCTAGAACTCTCAACTTGATACCTTCGGCCGTTCCTTAGATATTGCCAATACGCCCTTTTGACAGCCAGCATACACACAGTGTTTTGATCTGAAGTCTTTATGGAGAGCCAGGATCATAGATGCCCCATTTCCCAATAAAAAACCTTGTATGTAAAAAATGTACAACTTGCATAACATATAACTCTTGCCCCGGGGGCTGCGGGGAGTTATGTTAACCCCGGGATTATAGTTATTTAACCTTTGGATTTTTTTGAACAAAACGGCTATCTGAAAATTTTTATCGGATGTCTTGGTGGGTAAAAGGCATAGGAAGGGACTGGTTGCCCTCCGACCACTTTCAACTTTTAAAAAGGGTCCTAACTTTCAATTTCCAATCAAATAAGCTACCTCCAAAGTTTATACGACCACCCCTTCCATATGAACTGGCTCTGGAAAAAAAGTAATACACTGAAGGCTTATGGGTCTTTATTATTGGCAACGCTAGAGTGTAGACTCTGATTGGAGAAGCTACCAGACTCAGAACTGCAGGTGTACACGCTCGGAATTCCGAAAGTTGAAATCTAAGACTGAAAAAATCGAAAGTTAGGATGCCAGATCCCAAGATTCAATTCATAGATTCACAGAGGTTGGTACCCTGAATCCCAAGGATGCATACCGGAGTCCCAAAAGTGGTGTCAATTCTCGGAAATTAAGGGAGAGGGTGAAATGTAGAATTATGTTGTTTTTTCAATTTAATCAATTAAAGCATGGGTCGGCAACCTTTTGTTGTAAAAGGGCCGAAATTTTACGCGGGGATATTATGCGGGCCGCACTTAGGTCTCATATTATTACACTGTAATGTAGGCTAGTAGTGTAGGTATACTATAATGATTAGAGTACATCTGCAATATTTATATACACACATTTTAGGCTTAAAAATAAAACGCTTAATATATATTTTTACGACATTTATTGTAGTTAATACAATCAATGAGATTTTGTTGTTACATTTGACTTGCAAGTTTTTCTACATTAGTTTGCATTTTTGTAGTAGATATGTAGTAGATATGCGTAGCATTGCGTCTAAATGTATATCCGATAACCGAGAATAGTATTTGTTTTTTCAATAATTCAGGATTGAAAAAGTTTGCTCACAAATATATGTACTACCAAACATGGTAATTATTTGAGCAAACCTTTTTAACTCCTTGTAGTTTTCAGGAGGCAAACTTCCATAGAAATCCACAAAGTTGGTTTTTTCCTTAAAAGCTGTTATAAGTGTGTTATCACTTTGCAAATCTATCACGTTGATTTGCAAACCACTTGGTACATTATTGATATCCACTGCGAAGGAGTTTTCGAAAATATCCATCCTACGTGAGATTTTTTTGAAATCAGCAAACCGTTGTTCAAACTCAGTTTGAAGTTGTATTAATGCACTTTTCATTTTTGTATTTTGCCAAACAAAATTTATACCAGCTTCTTCTAGTGTTCTCTTTCAATTTGGAAAATAATCGAGCTTTCTTTCATCGATATGCTTGAAAAATAATGTTTGTTTAATTTCAAATGCCTTAACATCTGAATACATCTGGCAAATCAATTTATTTTTTCCTTCTAAACCTGTATTGAGTAGATTCAGTTCTGAAGTCAAATCAGTTAAAAATCCAAGATCTACAACCCATTGGTTGTTGTAAAGTTCGGGTATTACCTTTCTTTTTATCTCCATGAAGTTACAAATTTCTTTCTTTAGATAAAAAATCGCTGAAGTACTGCTCCTCGGCTTAGCCATCTAACTTCAGAGTAATACATCACGTTACCGTATTCAGCTTCCACCTCTTCCAAAAACTTTTTAAACTGGCGATGAACAAGCCCATTTTTTTTTTATAAAATTAATAGCAGATATAACGGTATCCATTATTTTTTTCCACGATAAAACCTTGCAACACAATGCTTCTTGATGAACAATGCAGTGAAATGTATACGGAACTTCATATCCAGACTCTAGAAGTTTGCTGTTGACCCTTCGAACGATACCCTTATTATGACCGCTCATGTTTTTCCCGCCGTCCGTGGTGATACTGATTAATTTATTCCAGCTCAAGCCGCATAAAACAAGCGCTTGTTCAAAGTGGTGAAATAAATCTTCTCCCTTTCTAGTTCCATCAAGACCGCATATTTTAAATAGTTCCTCATATACATGAAATTTTTCAACGATTCCTCGTACAAATATTAAGAATTGTGCCGTATCCGACACGTCCGTACTTTCGTCCATCGCAAGAGAGAAGTACGTAAAAGACTGTGCTTTATTCTTAAGCTATTCACACAAGTTAGTACCTAAGTCTTCGGTGCGGCGGGTGCAAGTTCTAGCAGAGAGACTAATGTTTTCAAAAAAAAATTTCCAGGCATACTTCCTCCGCAATAGCCAAGACACACTCTTTTAAAAGATCGCTGTCAGTAAATAGGCGACCATGGTTTGCTATTATTTCTGCCACTTTGTAGCTGGTACGTACAGCTGATTCGCTTTTGTCTTGCACAACATTAAAGATTGCTGCTGATTTTGAGGGACGATTTCAAGCTAATGATTTTGTTTTTTCGAGATTCACCTTCAAGACAGTCAAATTTAGTTTTGTGCTCAGTGCCATAATGCCGCTTCAAGTTATATTTCTTTACTACGAAAACACTCTTTTGATAGATTAATTAAAAAAACTTTTTCCACAAAACAAGTTTTTCAAAAAAAAAGTAAAGCACCCCATTAAACCAAAATGAACAAAATAGAATCAAATAATCTACCAAGCATACAACTACCACAAATCAGGATCAATAAATAGATGAAACCCAAAACAAACGGATATTAAAATAAATAACAGAGTCAAACTCAAAACGAGCAGAAATTAATATGAGTAGGGTTCTAAACCCTATGCTTTCTAAAAGCCGGAATATAATTTGTACTTTACTGAAAAAAATTCAAATGAAATTACTGAAAAAAAGTGAATTGTCAGTTTAATATGCATATGCTGATATTTATTCCTTAAAATCTTAATTAATTTTTGATTTCTTAAAGTTATAAAAGTGAAAACATTTAAAAGAATTTTTTCAGTAAAAGGCACTAGTTCTCTCAATTTCCAATCGAATGAGCCCTTTTTGAAGCTTCTACGACAAGATTTTACGACAAAACCCTCAGGACCCTTGTTCTGAGAGTTATGGGGGAGGGTTATCATCCTCAAAGACATAATTTCCAGACCTTTCAACAACATTGAACAAAATGGCCATATCAAAATGTTGATCGGAAATGTTTGGGGAAATCATGGGCATGGGGCGGGGGTGATTCTCCCTCCGATTACTTTTGACTATTAAAAAGAACAATAGCCCTCTCAATTTCCAATCCAATTACCCCTTTTTGAAGTTTTTACGACAACGCTTACTATAAAAACATTATATGCCCCCAGGACACAACTTACAATCTTAGCCCTAAGGGATGTGGGGGGGGGGGGGGGTCATACTCAAAAACATAATTTCAGGACCCTTCAACTACGTTCAACAAAATAGCTATATCAAAATGTTGATCGGAAGTATTTGGGGAAATGATGGCCGTGGGGAGGGGGGCATTCGCCCTCCAATCGCTTATAACTATTAATAAAGGCACTAGCCATCTCAATTCCGAATTGAATGAGCCCTTTTCGAAGTTTCTACGATAATGCATTCTATAAAAAACCTTATATGCCCCCAGGGCATAACTTACAACCTTAGCCCTGAGAGCTGTTGGGGGGGGGGATGTCGTACTGAAAAACATAATTTCCGGACCCTTCAACTACGTTCAGCAAAATGGCTATATCAAAATGTTGATCAAAAGTGTTTGGTGAAATGATGGGCGTAAGTGGGGGGGGGGCATTCGCCCTCTAATCGCTTTTGACTATTAATAAGGGCACTAACCCTCTCAATTCCCGATTGAATGAGCCCTTTTTGAAGTTTCTACAACAACGCTTTCTATAAAAACCTTATATGCCCCCAGGGCATAACTTGCAACCTTTGGCCTGGGGGCTGTGGAGGTTTGTCATCCTAAAAGACAAAATTTCTGGACGTTTGAGCTACGTTGAAAAAATTGGCTATCTCTAAATTTTTATGGAATGTGTTTGGGAAATGGTGGGCGTGAGAGGGGGGTTTGTTGCCCTTCAATCACTTTCAACTATTAAAAAGAGCGCTAGCTCTCTCAATTTCCAATCGAATGAACCCTTTTTTAAGTTTCTACAACACCGCTTTCTATAAAAACCTTATATACCCCCAGGGCATAATTTACAACCCTTACCCTGAGGGCTGTGGGGGGGGGGGGGGGGTTGTCGTCCTTAAAGACCCAATTTCTTTAACTCTCAACTACGTTGAAAAAAATGGCTATCTCAAAATTTTGATTGGATGTGTTTGGGAAAATGGTGGGCGCGAGAGGGGAGTTAGTTGCCCTCCAATCACTTTGTACTATTAAAAATGGTACTAGTCCTTTCAATTTCCAATCGAATGAGCCTTTTTTGAAGTTTCTACGACAACACTTTCTATAAAAACCTTATATGCCCCAAGGGCATAAGTTACGGTCCTTGCCCTAAGGGGTGTGGGGGTGGGGTATTATCCTTAAAGACCTAATTTCCAAAACTTTCAACTGCATTGAACCAAATTGATATCTAAAAATTTTGATTGCATGTGTTTAGGGAAATGGTGGGCATGAGAGGGGGGTTAGTTGAACTCCAATCACTTTCGACTATTAAAAAGGGCACTAGCCCTTTCAATTTCCAATTGAATGAACCCTTTTTGAAGTTTCTACGACAACGCTTTCTAGAAAAACTTTATACGCCCCAAGGGCATAACTTACAACTCTTGCCCTGAGGGGTGTGGGGGTTTGTCATCCTCAAAGACATAATTTCCAGAATTTTCAACTACGTTGAACAAAATGGCTGTCTCAAGATTATGATTAGATGTGTTTGGGAAAATGGTGGGCATGAGAGGGGGTTAGCTGCCCTCCAATCACTTTCGACTATTAAAAAGGGCACAAGCTATTCCAATTTCCAATCGAATGAGCCCTTTTCGAAGTTTCTACAGCTCCTTCGATACGAAGTGCCCTGTTCTAAGACCAACCTAAAAAATCTATAAATATTAGTTTCTAGTAATCTAGTATAAATATTAAGTTTCAGTAATTAATCAACATAGTTCTTTACTTAGGCATAACCTTATTTATGATTAGACACAAAGGTTTTTCCCTAACCTCAATAAAAAATAAAAATGTGTCCATGCTTCATTAAAAATCCGTCTTTCATCAACAATCTTACTTTTTTAGAAGCCATATTGGGTGTATAAATCTATAAAACAAGAAATAAAATATATGAATATCTATTTGTTTTTACGGATGGCGAATATTTTTATACAAAAACAGAAAATCGTAGAACTAATGTCAACTATACAGAAAGTTGGGTAGTGATATACCGGGAGTTTTTTTTTTAAATATAAAAAAAAAAATTATATCAAATCGTTGACTAAGGAATTGATTTATAGATCAAATGAAAGCCTATTATCAGAAGAATAGAATGTGATTTTTTTCAAATTTTTGACTTCTCAACTGAAAAAAAGGGGAGAGTCCCTGCATGTACCAGTTGTCCTACTAAACACCAGGGGGTGGTACATACAGAAACATGGGATGATACATAGGGGGCTATGATACAAACCATTCATTTATTATCAAAAAAGGGCTGAAAATCACTTCTATGATTCAAAAATTGACATCAAATAACTAAGATCAAGCGCACTTTCACCATAAATTAACTACGAGTTGGTGAACATGAAATACGAAGATGTCCTTGAGGCAGTACCAGGGGCAGGAACAGGACCTAACAATTTTTGAGTATATCTTCCCTAAGGTAAAAGATAGAGTCCTCTTGGCCTGATCACTTCCATTTTTGAAGTCTGGTCATACAAATGACATTTACTTTGGTACTGTTCTCTTTTTTTTCCACAATACCGCCAGGGTAAAATCCTCCCTCATATACTACTTTTACAACTTCACTTTTACAAAGCCACTTTTCTATGAAAATACAGAAAAATTGCATTTTCCAAAATCTAGAAAGATCAACAGATCGTGGGTGAGGGGGGGGGGAATTAAATGTAAGAAATGACATAAAACTAGAGTATTGAATTTAAAGTCATAAACTGAAATGAGGAAGTTGTCTTGTTCAGTAAATGTAACACTATGTAGGCTACTGCTCATCAACAGTTGAAAATCGTTTTTGGCCACAGGTATGTTTTTTAAAAGTGTGTTTCAGACAAGCTTAACAATTAGAACAAGTTTTCCTCGTTAACATTTTTTAGATAAGCCAAATTTCATCACTTTGGAAAAACTATATTGCAGTGCAGTTGTTTTGTTGTTGTTGTTCTTTCGTTTGAAGTTTTTTTGGTGTATTATTATTATATAAAACAATAAGGTGCTACTACTACTACTGCTACTACTGAAAACTCGCTGCAGCACAAAGTTACCTGAGGCAAACACAGCTACGCACGTTCCTCCCCTTCCCAATCTATTCAAATTCAATAAAATATCCATATTATATTTATAGTAGTTATATTCTACATTGTAGTTCTATATCTGCTGCATTTTATATATAAATATATTTATGTGTTATTTACATTATTTAGCTACTGCTAACTGTTTATGGTGAAATCCAATAATATGCTAACTTTCGTATCCCGGTCACAGAGTTTCAAGAGGGACCTTTCATTATACTGAATTCTGTTACTAAGAATTTATTAATAAATTTAAATAAAGTTTATAGATAAACAGAAATGGGCAAAAAGCTAGATGTGATACCTGTTAACGAATACTGATAGATCCTACATTTTCTATAACCATGCTCAAAACTGTCAAAAATGGTTAGTTTTGAAAGGATATTAGTCCAAAAATTAAAGGATTTATCAAAACCCTACAAAAGAAGCAAATTATTAAAGTCGTCTTTTTTTGGATTCAAATATTTCTAATTTTACCAGTTTCTTTTTTCTGGTGTGTCCATAGAACTAAGTTAGGTCTTCTAGTCTTTTGATAGTTTGCGACGGCGTTATGAGGAATTACCAGAATTAATTTAAGTTTGGAGACAAATTAGCTATTAATTTTGAGATATGGTACCCTTACAGAAGAGCTTAGTATTGACTGCTTACTTGATTAAAAAAAAAAAACAAAAAAAAAAAAAACAAAAAAAAAAAAAAAACAAGTTTATTCAACTGAAAGTAAGGAGCACCATTAAAACTCAAAACGAATAAAATTTATTACGCCTATGAAGGGTTGCCCCCTCCTAAATACCTCACTCTTTACGCTAACGTTCGACTATTTGTCCCAATTTTTTAAGAACGACTCCTGAAACAAAAGGACCGTTTAATTAGAATGGGAAGCTTTTTTAGAAGTGCTAAAAACTTTAGCGTAAATAGCAAGGTATTGAGGAGGGAGGCAGCTGAATTTAACTTTCATGTAATTCATCCCTGCCACGACAACCTGGTACTTAAATAAAAAATTGGACTTAATAGAACGAATACCAGTAGATTTCTGCTGCAAAAGAATTTCATTTCAGCAACAGAGAGATATCTTAATTTCTTTGTGAAATATTTTAGTCTTTTTAACCCATGACTTTGCTGCTAGAAGTTTCCTCACATATTATTGTACTGACCTTTAAAAAGCACTACTACTTTGGATTTTTATTACTTCTGTTTTTTTGCAGCCCCTTGCATTATTTAATTCTTTTTTAAAGACAGACTTGTTCATGTCAGCTTTAAGCTAATTTATTCTACGATTTTAGGAGGCAATGGATGACATTTTACAAGAAATAACTTTCTTCAAAATAGTATTAGGCAAAAAAGTGTGTTTTATATAAGATACTATTTTTTTTATTTTTTATTTACAACTCCACCAATAAAGGGGATATACCAAGAGTTTTGGAAATTAGAATCTATTAAGTCCAATTTCAATTTTTATTTTCAATATTCGCAAATAAATAAAGAACAACACTTTCCGCTAGAGAAAAAACTTATGAGGGTTTTTGGTCGCACGAAAGTCCCCGTAACTACTTGCCTGTTAAATCAAATATTTAATAAAATCTATTCTAAATAAATTAAGATAAATAGCCTATACAATAATAATAAAATAGATATTATAACAATTATAATAAAATAAAAAACAAAATAACTGAATTAAAAATAATCGTGGGTAAATAAAAATGTGAAAGAAAAATAAAATTACCAAATCCAGTTTCCATCACTCATTAATACAGGAACCTTATATTAAATATATGGAAAACTTTCTTAAAGAAGCTTCCAGATTTTGTTCTTAAGATCGATCCCTTTGTTAAACCATGATATATATCTTGATTATAAAATTCTTAAAATTATAAGTATTGAATTTAAAGTTTACAGTCTTGATTCTATTGAAAAATGCAAAGAAAAGAAAGGTACCGTAGAGATGTGAAACGAGAAAGAATGGGACATATGTTCACACTAATTCTATATTACTTTCCCTTAAAAACCATATCGAATATCTAGATAGATAATTACCTGCTTCTATAGATGTCAGGAGATACAATTGTTGGCTGTTTTCCTTGGCCACCAAGCAAGCCTGAGGATTTGACAAAAGTCTCCAACTTTTTATCCCAAGTAAAAGTCCTCATATAATCAATTATTCCGATGACGAATTCATCATTTTTATCATCAACACCAACCAAAAGAGAATAGTCCATTATAAGATGAGAGGCAAGAAACTGCGTATCCCGACTAAGTGCTACTTTGAGGACTGAGGAAGAGTGTGCCCGGATGTAAAAAGGGTTGTCAACCGTAACTATAAATAACATAATAGTTAATACAAAAACTGATATTTTCGTTAATGGTGTCTATTTGTCGGCCTCTAAGTAATATACATTTGATGGTTCAACTTAATCTCTACAAAATTTTGCATTCAGAACAGAAAAAAACACAATTTTGTTTTATTTCCTATAATAGCTAACATGAGGTTATCACCAACAAAATATATAGGTACCAAATACAGAAGACATTAAATACAGAAAATAGATAATTTATTGCTTTCAGAGAAGCAAGTGCTACTTCAACGGCAAAACAATTGCAAAATTTTTCAAAATTTTGAACACATTGTTTTGATTTTGGAAAATAATGGTTTCTGTCAAAAACTGACAATTTTGCCAATAAGAGGGGGGCTATTATCCTTCAGTACCTATATCATGCACTTATTTCTTAAAAATTCCTCTAAATAAAGGGAGAATATGGAAGAAAATCCCACCTTCGTGTTGATTATGGACAATTGAAGACGTGGGACTAAAAATTGCTTCAGGGATCTCCCCTTCCCCAAAAGTCGCTGTGCAACTATACAATAATCTACGACCGCTACTCTTACTGTATAAACGGTCTATAGTATCCGTTCATTTGGAATAGAGTGCAAATACGTTAAGGGTAAATGCAGCACTACACAGCGGCGCTATACCTGGATATAAAATCATGCTTTTTTGATAGTTTTAAACCAACTGTCTCATAATTTTTCCTCAAAAGTTTCTTGACCCTATTCGGGCTCCTTTGGGCTGTTTTATTGAACAAGATAGGGCATTATATTTCTGCCTTAGCTTCAAGATTTGTTGTTGAATTCCGTTACTGCTTCCTTACTTTCATGTTTTGCCATCGTTGGTCAGTTTTGACTTCAGATCATTCCTTTTTTGGACTATAGTATCCTTCATGCGTTCCGAAAATCCAAAGACGGCTTTCCATGTTAGACTCAAATTTAGCTTCAAGAAGAAGAACAAAATGATAAATCTGTTTTAAAAACACAGACAAAGGGAAAAATGTGCTAAATAGAATGTTAATTTCCATCTAAACCTACTACCTTCTTCTACAAAACACCCTTAAAAGGAGAGTAGGCTATTTTCGTGTCAAAGACATTTCTTTCACAAGTATTTAAGGATACTTATTTTATCCAAATGTGCGGTAGGCCACATTAGATCACTTTTGGAAAAAAAAATTACCGAGCGAAAGGTAGACCATGAACCTTCCATCTCAAGAGTCCATAATTAACGTACGTTTAAATCCCCAAGAATTTAAATAGAGACAATTTAAACTGCCCTCGTAAGTGGCAGTGGCGCCATTCTTGACAGGGGGCACGGACCCCCTAAATTTTGAAAAAATACATTTCTTGGAAATTTTTATTGAAAATGCGGTTGTTGGTATTTTCATTGAAAAGTAAGTGGCGTGTGGATCCAAGAAAAGTTTTTACAGCTCTTTTTGAATGTTTTAAATCCTAAGATTTTATCACGAAATCAATAAGAATTCCAAATAGGGATAGGTCCTTTTATTAGACAGTGAAACAAAAATATAAAACAAAGACTCTAAATATTTCGATGACACAGCCGGTCATCATCATCAGTAGAGTTACTAACTTATCAAAATTAAAACAAAACTGCTTTTATACTAAACAAAATAATCACTTCCGGGTCAAAGCAAGTTACCGGTCCATTGACCGGTAACTTGACCGGTATGTTTAGTATAAAAGCAGTTTGTTTTAATTTTGATAAGTTAGTAACTCTACTGATGATGATGACCGGCTGTGTCATCGAAATATTTAGAGCCTTTGTTTTATATTTTCATTTCACTGTCTAATAAAGGACCTATTTGGAATTCTTATTGATTTCGTCATAGAAAAGGCAGTGTGGTCATGGAAAATAATAGTAAGATTTTATCATTGGTTAGACTCGAATAGTAAATAGGATAAGCATATTGAACTAACAACTGAATACAATAAGAATAGATAGCCGTTAAACAAACAAAAAATAATAAATCTTTTTAGTTGAAATTTTTTTATGAAAACGATTTTTAAAAGATCAAAATCGTTTTCGATGCTTAATAGACAATTTGCAAGAACCTCTTTTTTTCGCTTTCGCTAAAACAACGGAAGTCCATACTAAAACACTCGATTTTCAAACATAGGCTTTTATTCTCTCTCCTTTATTTTAAGAATAACAACCAGGCGTTAAAACTAACAAAATATGAGGGCTTCAGAAGCAAGCACAACGACCTCCATACTTTTGAATTATTTTGCCAAAGAAAATGGTTGACTTTAACTTGATTCAAAAGAATTCAAGTTTCCGTGTTCACAAAAAAATTGGTTTCAAACAAGAGAAATAGGATAGCCATGACAAAAAGAAACATAGGAGTTCCAAAAATGATGGTTTATCAAAACAAAACTAAAATCTGCTTCGACATATTCTTCAACAACAAGCACATTGGCGAAAAAAAAAAAAAAAAAAAAAAAAAAAAAAAAAAAAAAAAAAAAAAATTCCCCATAACGTAAATTATAAATAGCACCCAGATCCAGCTACGGAACTTCTTTGTCACTTCTCTACTATTTATTTTATATATTAGATTTACCGAAACAAGCCACTCATCATTGCAAATTAAGCCGAATCATCAAAAAGAATATCAAAACGACAATGTTTGTTACAAAACGGACCATAAATACCGTCTTTAAAGTTTTAAAATGTAAATAAAAATATTTCAACGGCTAACTATGTCAAGACCAAATTTTTCCCATGCCAAAGTACCAAAACAAAGTGAATAAGATTAACCCTTCCCACATTTTAGAAGTAAAAATTTTTCACACGAAAAAAAGTCAAACTAACTAAAAGGAATCCAAGGACATCCTAATATACACCAACAAAATACGAATTTTTCTTGAGTAATTTTTTCTTCAGCTATTAATTTGCAAGATCAAAAATTCTCAAACTTAAAAAGAACCACAGAAGAGACGTTTTTTCTACCCAGAAAGAGGGTTGGGCCAAGGTCTTCTTAGGTCATCTAAAGGTAGCACGCCCGAATTTCCAAGAGTTTCCTGTTTCCAGGAGTTTCTGAAATTCCCCATATACACAGTCTTTGATCCAGTGTAATAGGCTCAGATATCAGATTAATGCCCGAGCCACACAATAGCCACACCTGTTGATAAAACAGCCAATATTTATGAATGAGAAGTATGTTTCCTTTATGTTTGATTTTACTACGGCGAAATTTTGAAATGGCAATAAATTAGTTAGAGAACCCTGTAGTATCAACACTGTGCTTCAAGTATTGTCTGCTAATACCATGTGTTTGCATGTTTTACCATTTCCATCATTCATATAGGAAAATTGGATTTCCATGCTTTCACCTTTTCTCATTTCAAAAATTTGCCTCAAATCTTCACTCTGATTGGTCCATTATAAATTAGGCGCTTCAAAGTTGAACACTAATCAACTCGAATGGGATGCATTATTGGCAGTATAGTCCTGCCAAATTTTACTATAATCCAAAAGTATTATGACTATAATGTGGCCCGGACATTAAATTTCGTAAGATCCAGCTCTCCAACAGAGGGGATTAGATTCCTCTTCCATCCCAAAAGTAAGCAGCCTGGAGTTGGATGTCTGGTGTATAGTTAGTATCCTTGGGGACTGTTGAAACTCCAGTTTTTGTCCAGGGCGCAAAACCTTCATGGGTGTGATTTTCCACTAGTCATTATGATAATACAAGAATGCTGTTCAAACACATACCTTGAATTAAGTTCTCATCTAGCATCACCAGTTCTGCTGCACTTCGACCAGCAGTTGGAACCATTCGGTTTCGAACAGAGCCTTTCAGGTCATATGTAGCTGATATTTCACGTTTATAAAACAAATTTTCCATTACCAGAAGGTCTTGCTTTGAGGTCAAACCAGTTTACATTGTTCCTAGAAATAAGTGTTTCAAATATTTTCAAATGATGATAAAAACCAAACAATACACACAACAAAAGGCCAATTTAACGTAAAAAAGGAAAATAAAAAAAAGAATAAGAATATTCTGACAACACATTCAGCGACCGCCATCAGCGGAAGATGAAAATAAACTAAAAATAGGACAAGACTAAAAAATGAAAGGACAATTTCACAGTCGTGCAACTAATATTCCCTCTTATCTCTAAACGCCTGTTTTATTTTTAACTAGCAATCTGAAGCTTCTCATTATCCGAATTTCAGCATCAGAATTCAATTTTTTTTAACGTTTTGTACCCTGGTTTAAGTAATTTTCCTTTTTTTTAAAGTATTTAAAAAGTCTAATTTAACTCAGGGCCATTCCTGCGATTTTCTCCCAAGGTCTTGGGATTTTATCACGGAGCTTAGGATCTTGGCAATAGTACATATATTCATATTCAATGGTACCCAAAAACTATACTAATTAGCCTACATAAATTATTATTTAATAACTTTGGACTGTTTTTCCGAACCTTTGCCAGGTGATGATGATGGCAGGCACTGAAGCAGGGTGGCGGCCCTGTTTAAACTAACTGAGTTAAGTTTATTAAACATTAGACTAGCAAAACTAAATTGATTGTAAAAAATATACTAATATTTAGAAAAAATCCCCTGAAGCTTGATGACACTTTATCCTTTCGAGGGATAAAGTGTCTTCTGTTTGTTTTATGTCTCATTTATTAATTCATAGTAATTTCTGCTCGCTTTACGTTTGGAATCTTATACGAGAAAAATCCTTTTACCGCTCGCAGAAAAAATTAGTTTTTTAATTTAATTTCCGGTAATTTTTTCATTGACATGGTTTCTGTAAATGTTAATGGCAGTAGTGTTGGCTTATACGCTAAATTAATAATAATTAGTGACGGACTATTACTCACTAGATATCATCCAGAATCAGAATCAAGAAAGCATTCCTGATTCTCAAAATGATTCCATCATCAAGTTATATTTATAAAATAAGGGGAAGCCTATATTAGATTTCAATTTAAAATGAAATATACCCTTTAATATTATTTTTCAAAAAGTTTTTGATTGTAATAAGATATGCTAGTTTCTCACAATATCAAAAGCTAATCACGCCTTTTATATGAATAAGGTAATCTATTTTATATGCTTGTGGAGTTCCATGTTGCCAAAAATTTGGTTATTTATGTTAATTAGTCAAAAAAAAACTTTTTGCACAAAATAAGTTTGTCAAAAAAAAGTAAAGAACTCCATTAAACCAAAAATGAACAAAAATAGAATCAAATAATCTACCAAGCATACAACTACCACAAATCAGTATCAATAAATTTATGAAACCGAAAACAAACAGAAATTAAAATAAGTCAAACTCAAAACGAGAAGAAATTAATCTGAGTAGGGTTTCTAAACCCTATGCTTTCTAAAATCCAGAATATAACTTGTACTTTACTGAAAAAAATTCAATTGAATTTACTGAAAAAAATGTGCATTGTCAGTTTAATATACATATGCTGATATTTATTTCTTATAATCTTAATTAATTTTTGTTTCCTCAAAGTTATAAGTGAAAACATTTAAAATAATTTTTTCCAGTAAAGTAACACAACACTTTCTATAAAAACCTCATATGCCCCCAGGGAATAACTTACAACCCTTGCCCTGAGGGCTCTGAAGGGGTTGTCATCCTCAAAGAGTCAAATTCCAGAACATTCAACTAAGTTGAAAAAAATAGCTATCTCAAGATTTTGATTGTATGTGTTTGGGAAAATGGTGGGCGTGAGAGGGGGGTTAGTTGCCCTCCAATTACTTTCGACAATTAAAAAGGCAATTAGCTATTTCAATTTCCAACGGAACGAGCCCTTTTTGAAGTTTCTACGACAACGCTTTCTATAAAAACCTAATATGCCCCCAGGACATAACTTACAACCTTTGCCCTGAGGGCTGTGAGGGGGGGGGGGGGGTCATCAATAAAGACGTAATTTCCAAAACTTTCAACTACGTTGAACAAAATGGCTACCTTAAAAATTTTGATTGTGTGTTTGGGGAAACGGTGGGCGTGAGAGGGGGGTTAGTTATCGTCCAATCACTTTCGACTATTAAAAAGAGCACTAGTCCTTTGAATTTCCAATCGAATGCGCCCTTTTTCAAGTTTCTATGACAAAGCTTTCAATAAAAACCTTATAAGCCCCCAGGGTATAACTTATAACCCTTGCCCTGAGGGGGTTATCATCCTCAAAGACCTAATTTCCAGAACTTTCAACTACGTTGAATAAAATGGCTATCTCAAAATTTTGATTGGATGTGTTTGGATAAATAGTGGCATGGAAAGGGTGTTAGTTGCCTTCCAATCACTTTCGACTATTAAAAAGGGCACTAGCCATTCCAATTTCCCATCGAATGAGCCCCTTTTGAAGTTTCTACAAAAACGCTTTCTATGAAAACCTTATATGTCCCCAGGACACAACTTATAACCCTTGCCCTGAGGGCTGTGGGGGTTGTTATCCTCAAAGACCTAATTTTCAGAACTTTCACCTACATTGAACAAAATGACCATCTCAAAATTTTGATTGGATGTGCTTGTGGAAAGGTGGGCGTGTGAGAGGGGGGTTAGTTGCCCTGCAATAACTTTTGACTTTTAAAAAGGGCGCTAGCCCTTTGGATTTCCAATCGAATTAGCCTTTTTTGAAGTTTCTACTACAACGCTTTCTATAAAAATCTTATATACCCCCAGAGAATAACTTAAAACCTTACCCTGAGGGCTGTGGGGGAGTGTCCTCCTCAAAAACATAATTTCTATCTGGAAATTAACTACGCTGAACAAAATGTCTATCTCAAAATTTTGATTGGATGTGTTTCGGGAAGTGGTGGGCGTGGAAGGGGTGTTAGTTCCCTTCCAATCACTTTCGACTATTAGAAAGGGCATTGGCCACTCTCCAATCGAATGAGCCCTTTTCGAATTTTCTACGACAACTCCTTCGATACGAAGTGCCCTGGTCTAACGGGAAAAAAATAATAATAATACATTGTGGCAAAATCCTTCTTTACTTAGGCAGCGCGATTGCGCTGCCTATGATTATAGTACAACACCAAACTGAACCATCGAAATTGGAGGAAGTCCGAATAAACCAGACATTTTGGCTCAGAAGACTTCATTTGGTCAGGACATAGGGTTCAAAAGAAACCCCTGCATACGTGTATAGGCCTATATAAAAATAAAAGAGATAGAAATAAATTAGAGATATAGACAATATAGATATAGATAATATATATACATATACATATATAGATAATATAGATATAGATAATATAGAGATATAGATCAATTTTAGAATTAAAGATAGAGATAGAAACCAATTATAGATATTGATTATATAGATATAGAGATATAGATAATACAGAGATATCGATCAATTACACAATTAGATATAGAGATAAACTATTCTCCTCCCTCAAAACTTATACTTCAAGGTAATTATACGCTAGAATACTCTCAGAACAGCTCCCCATAACGTTTTCATGTTACTTTCTAGAGGAATTTAAGCCCCGTTTTCCGTTATGAAGTTTTTAGAGTACATTACCGCCTTAGAAACAATGCATGAATAAATAATGCATATGATTTCAAGGCCCCTTAAATATTGATAATAACATCATGCTCATATTTAAATTATTATTTCTAATCAGTCCGGAAAGCTTTAAGTTGGGGAATTTCCATCGTGTTTAGGAATTTCATCCCAAGCGGTGTTGATCTAAACTAGTCTTTTAATGTTTTTCTTCAAGTCAATCGAATTTTCTTTCCCTAATTTTTTTTTGTATTATAATCTGATTCCTGTTGTCTAATTAGTTTGCATCTTCTACTGTCTTTTCGAATTGTATATTCCTCGTTCCACGTGCTTCTCAGCCTCCATTTCTTTCCTCAATCCAAGATAAAACCCATTCTTAAATCATAATATTTTCTTATTCATAGTCCTAATTCGCAGTCCTTTACATTTTTTTTTTATATGCTTCACCATATCCGTTTCTTTCCTCGACCCAAAATAAAGCAATTTCACCAATTTCTTTCCGAGATCTATCCCCGTAAATCAATCAAAATTTCTCACATGTCTCATCTTTCAACAGAGTACAAAAAGCTATAGCCTACTTATAAACAGTCCTATATGCTCCAAGAACTTTGCAAAGTGCAGTCGGCTTGTTCTCAGCGACGGACTTAGTCATGTAGGAAACATAAGACGGAGCAATATCCATTAGTGATTCCACTTCATGTCGATTCATCTGCTTGATCACGAAGCGATCATCTAGAGTTTTGCAGAAAGTAAGACCAGACTTACCACCAGCTGCTGCCCATGGAGCACAACGAGATAATGATCTACAAAAGTAAAAAAAAAAAATACCATTTTGCAGTTTTTTTTATACAATTTGACATTATAAATTGCGACCGGATAAAACTAAATCCACACTCCCCAATAAGCCGTGGCACACTCCAACCTAGACGCCCAAATATTGAGCAGTGTACTCAAAATCTTTGAAAAATACTAAATTTGTTTGGCAACTCAGGAAAATATTGAAAATTTTGCACTACTGAACCGTTTACTGAGCTTAAACTAAAATTCTTGCTTTTCAGTAAGGAAACTCAAAATGCGAATATTCATCTGAACAGAAAATAACTCGGACCCTTGTTTGAGGCAAATTATTATTATAAGAGATAACAGACCTCAATAGCAAATTTTTAAATTTAAGCGAGAACCTCAATTTACGACTCTTTCAGTTACTTTGCTTTTACGATAAATATATCCATCAAAGGACATTAGTTAGCCCAGCGCCCCATGGGGTCTTAATCCAAGCCACATAAAAAATAACCATTATTATGTATCAATATTCTCAGAAACAAATTTGGTTTCTCACAGGCATAGGGAACTGAATAACATCTTTAATGTGTCTTTAAAAAACAGACGAATCCATTTGATATAATTGCTAATTTTCACAACAATTGCTAGGTCACTCAATATTCGGCAAACACATTCACTGTATACGCCAGATACTTGCTCACAGAGGAGACGACAGGGTTGCCATCCCCTAGGGATTTATCACTATTTCTAGTGATTTTTATGTTGCCTAGTGATCTTCTTCTAGCTAGTGATTTATAGTGATTTTTGTTCTAAAACTAGTGATTTTTTTCTAAATCTAGTGATTTTTCACGATATTAATTAAAAAACCTTTTTCCACAAAATAAGTTTTTCAAAGAAAAGTAAAGAACTCCATTAAACCAAAAATGAGCAAAAATAAAATTAAATAATCTACCAAGCGTGAAACTACCACAAATCAGCACTGATAAATAAATGAAACCCAAAACGAACAGAAATTACAATAAATAACCGAGTGAAACTCAAAACGAGCAGAAATTAACATGAGCAGGGCTCAAAACCCCTATGCCTTCCCAATGCCGGAACATAATTTGCACTTTATTGAAAAAATATAAATGTTTTTACTTTTATAACTTTAATAAATCAAATAATATTAACATTTTGATTACTAAATATCAGTGAATGTATATTAAATTGATAATGCACATTCATTTGTATTTTTTCAGTAAACTGCAAATTATGTTCTGGCCTTGGGAAGGCATAGGGGTTTTGAGCCCTACTCATGTTAATTCCTGCTTGAATGTGTTTGGGGAGTCAAAAAAATTTTGATTGGATGTGTTTGGGGAAACGGTGGGCGTGAGAGAAGGGTTACTTGCCATCCAATCACTTTCGACTATAAAAAGGGCACTAGCCGTTTCAATTTCCAATCGAATGATTCCTTTTTGAAGTTTCTACGACAACGCTTTCTATAAAAAAAAAAACTTATATGCCCCCAGGGCATAACTTACAAACCTTACCCTTAGGGCTGTGGGGGGAGTGTCATCCTAAAAAGACATAATTCCAGACTTTTTAACTACGTCCAAGAAAATGGCTATCTGAAAATTTTGATTGGATGTGTTTGGGGAAATAGTGGGTGTGAAAGGGGTGTCAGTAATCCTACAATCACTTATGACTATTAAAAAGGGCGTAAGCCCTTCTAATTTCCAATCAAATGAGCCCTTTTTGAAGTTTCTACAACATCACTATCTATAAAAACCTTATATGCCCCCAGGGCATAACTTACAACCCTTGCCCCGAGGGCTCTGAGGGGGGTATCGTCCTCAAAGAATTAGTTTCTAAAACTTTTAACTACGTTGAACAAAATGGCCATCTAAAAATTTTGATCGGATGTGTTTGGGGAAAAGGTGGGCGTGAGAGGGGGGTTAGTTGCCCTCAAATCACTTTCGACTATTAAAAAGGGGACTAGCCCTTTCAATTTTCAATCGAATGAGCCCTTTTTCAAGTTTCTACGACAAAGCTTTCAATAGAAACCTTATATGCCCCCAGGGCATAACTTACAACCCTTACCCTGAGGGCTATGGTGGGAGTGTCATCCTCTTAGGTGTAATTTCAACTACTTTGAACAAAATGGCTATCTCAAAATTTTGATTGGATGTGTTTGGATAAATGGTGGGCGTGGAAGTGGTGTTAGTTGCCATCCAATCACTTTCAATTATAAAAAAGTGCACTAACCATTTCAATTTCCAGTCAAACGAGCCATTTTTGAAGTTTCTACGACAACACTTTCTATAAAAAAAAACCTTATATGCCCCAGGGCATAACTTACAACCCTTGCCCTATGGGCTGGGGGGGGGGAGGTTGGGGTCGTCATCCTCAAAGACCTAATTTCCAGAACCTTCAACTACGTCGAAAAAAATGGCTATCTCAAAATTTTGATTGTATGTATTTAGAGAAAAGATGGGCGTGATATGGGGGCAACTAACGTTGCCCTCCAATCACTTTTGATTTTTAAAAAGGGCACTAGCCCTTTGAATTTCCAATCGAATGGGCCTTTTTTGAAGTTTCTACGACAACGCTTTCTATTAAATCCTTATATGCTCCCAGGGCATAACTTACAACCCTTGCCCTGAGGGTTTTGGGGAGTGTCCTCCTCACAAACATAATTTCTATCTGGAAAACAACTACACTGAACAAAATGGCTATCTAAAATTTTGATTGGATGTGTTTGGGGAAATGGTGGGCGTGGAAGGGGTGTTAGTTGCCTTCCAATCACTTTTGACTATTAAAAAGGGCACAAGCCACTCCAATTTCCAGTCGAATGAGCCCTTTTCGAAGTTTCTACGACAGCTCCTTCGATACGAAGTGCCCTGGTCTAAATCGATTAAATCGAGATTAAATCGATTGCAATTTTATTATTGAAGTCGGTTGGGAGAAAGGGAGAGAAGATATCTGCTCTGGGAATTGTCTAATGATTTTAATCTTTACTTCTAATATCTAACCGAAAATCCAATAATTCTCCAAATTCTCTTATTTGTAATTGAAACACCTAATAAGTGCAGATAACATCTTATTCTTTTAGTTTTTGGATTTATGTGCTAACATATCAAACAGTTTGCAGTAACGAACTGTAAGAATGGAGCAACAAGGCTGAACAGTAACCGAAACTCTAGAAACGGAACTTTGACATCAATCGATATATCATTGGCTTATTATGTTGATTCTCCAAATATATAAGGTCCATTAAGCTTAATTTTACCCATAAAAGGCTAAGAAACTGTGAAAATTTGCCTGATTTTTGAAAGAGGAAGGAAACGCCCACTAATAGTCAAAGAATTTTAATTAAAATCAAACCATTAGATTTGGCGTATCAGAGAGCCCTTCCTTAACAGGTTTCAAGCCCCTATCTGCTATCTGCAAAAGTGTTGAATTTTGTATTATTTGCAAGAAGAAAAATCACGGATGCGTGTTAATTTGTGTTTTCCCAGGGGTGATCGTATCGAACCAACGGTCCTAGAACAGCGGGAAAGGGCTCAGTTGAACGGAAATTTCAATTTCTGGTGTCCCTTTTATTTAAACAAAAAGATCGGACGGCTACTAGCCTCTCTCCCACGTCCCTTTTTTCCCAAAAATTGTTCGATCAAGAGTTTTGATATAGCCATTTTGTTTAGCATAGTTGAAAGGTTCCAAAACCATACCTTTAGATTTAACATGACCACGCAGCCCCCGAGGATAGGTTTGGGGATGAAAGTAAGTTAAGGATAATAAGGATAATCTACGATCTATGAAAACCAGTTTCATAGCCACAAAGACAAATAACGAGTGACAGAATGCATTGGACTTGTATAACTTAGGCTGTATATTTGCAAATTAGGAGGGTGGGAATAAGGTTAGGCTAGGTTACTTTACCCCAACAATCCCCTAATAAACAAATATATAGCCCAAATTATATTATTATATAAACTAAAGTATTATATTTTCCTCATATTTTGGCATATCATGGTTGCAGCAATAGCTGCAACCTAGTAAAGAGCGAATCACATCCCATAGTAACTAAAAGTTAAAAAACATGTTTAAAGAAAAACTGCCTGATGAAAAAAAATTGCCATCTGACACTGACTCAGGAATGGTAACTATTATTTTGGTTCGTCTTAAAAGTAAAAGTTTATTGCGAAAAGAAATTTATGGTGATTTCGAAGAAAAAACCTGAAACCCCTCGAAAATGGCGTCAGATCAAAATGAAAAGTGTACCTTTGGAATCAGAATGGTCTAAAACCATGTACAGAGAAATTACAGTCCCCCTCCTTCAGCAACAAGATAAATCACTTTTTTTTTGCATTGGTAGCACTGATCTGTTTCCCATTTATTTATTTTTTCTTTCCAGGCCTAGCAGGATACCAGAAAAACATAGAGATATGCTTAATGGCTCATTCAAAAGCTATTTTTCTTATTGATGTGCTTTTTATTAATTCCACCATTCGAAAGTGTCATATGGCATTAAAATGACACTTGTTGTGCCATTTCTCAAGGGGTGGCGCTAGCGGGCTGCTAGAACATCGTAGACAGATTTTTTGTGGCTCATATAAAAGATATTGCTCATATCTACGTTCTTCCTATAAATTCCACCCTCTGCAAGTTCCAAATGGTACTAAAAACGGCACTTTTGGTGCCTTGTTTACCACACCATCGTAGATAGATGTTTAATTGCTCAATTAAAAGCTGTTGCTTATACTTACTAGGTTTAAATTCCTAATAAAAATATTGGTTGTATTTATTCTTTTATGATCTCTTATTTTACTTTGATTTACATTGCCGAAAATAGAAGACTCAATTTTACCAAAAGGTCACAATGGATATATTCGCATATTGTTTTTGTATGTTTGTTTTTTTAGTTGCTGTTTTTGCTGTTTTTTAATCCATTTTGTGTACTAACTGTAACATAAAAAACAAAAGACTGCCTAGTGAAAAAAAAATTGCCAACGTAGATACGAGCAATATCTTTTATATGAGCTATAAAAAATCTGTCTACGATTCTACAGATGTAACGTTGTCACTTGTTGTCTTTAGATCTCGGCTCCGAACATTATTCATTCAATGCTTCAGAAATTAAGAATTTACTTTTGGTGAAGGAAGTAGTTTTTGTATTTCTTATTGTTATTATTTTGTTAACACATCTTTCACACTTACTGCACTTCCTTTCTGAAGTGCAGAAAGTGCACTTCTGCACTTCCTTTCTGAATCACATCTTTCTGCACTTCCTACCAGCTGCTGCTGGATAATTGACATTGTTAAGTTAATATTGTCTGGAATGAACGTGCGTTGACGGTAGGTCGGAGTGGCATATCAATGTTATTTCTTTTTAAAAGCAGTTTAGGCAAGAGTTTTTTTTTTTCAGTGATAAGGTGCATTGTTTTGTTGTTGCTTTTTTTTTTCGTTGCTATACAAGGTCTGCTCTCCTCTAACGGAACAGTATAAAATATTGTATTTTTAATTTATAATAAAAATCCTCGAATCAGCTTTCCATACTCTTTGGGACACAAATCTTCACAAATGACCCAAACCCACGCTTACCCTGTTTTAAATTAATTGCTTTTCCAGCCATCAGCAATAGAATTGATAAAAAGAAGCCCAATCATGAGTAAATTAAATAAAAAAACAAGTTTTGTTAACTGAAAGTAAGGAGCGACATTAAAACTTAAAACGAACAGAAATTATTCCGTGTATGAAAGGGGCTGTCCCCTCCTTAACACCTCGCTCTTTACGCTAAAGTTTTTTATTGTTTAAAAAATAAAGTTGTGTGACAGATTCAAACTTTAGCGTAAAGAGTGAGGTATTAAGGAGGGGACGGCCCCTTTCATATACGGAATAATTTCTGTTCATTTTAAGTTTTAATCTTGCTCCTTACTTTCAGTAAAAAAAACTTGTTATTTTTTATTTAATTTTTGAACGTTTTTGAATTAATGCAGCTTTGATTTTGGCTCACCGTACATGAATAATTAAAACGAAATTTGCATATTAATTTTACTTTTTTGGCTAAATGGCTTTCTCGAAATTTTGTTCTGACGTAACTTACGAATTAACTTACGTAACGAACTTCTATATTCGTATGTTTTATTACGTATATTAGGGAGTTCGCCCCCTAGTCGATGCCTTGCTCTTTACGCTAAAGTTCGAGTTTTGTTCGAATCACAAACCCCTGAATTACAAAGGCCGGTTAATTAGAATAGATACCTCTTTTGAAACTACTAAAAAAAAACTTTAGCGAAAAGGGCGAGGTATTGACTAGGGGGAGAACCCCCTCATATACGTAATAATTTCTGTTTGTTTTAAGTTTTAATGTTGCTCCTTACTTTCAGTTGAAAAAACTAGTTTTTTTTATTGAATTTCTGATCGTTTTTTAAATAATGCTGGGAAATCTGGCTCCCACTTCATAGAAATGTCCCTTCCCCCAAGGAAACATCCTCCATGGAAGGATCCTCCGTCATCCAACACCCCCCCCCCCCATCAGAAAAAAAATCCCTCCTGATACGTCTTTATACTTATGAACAAAGTTCATAACTTCCAGCCCTTCCCTCGGGAGCTGTGGGAGATTAAGTCATCCTGAAAGATATATTTATTAGATTTTTGACTATGCTGAGCAAAAGTGCTATCTCAAAATTTTGATTGGGTTACTTTGGGAAAAAATGAGCGTGGGAGGGGGCCAAGTTGCCCTCCATTTTTTTTGGTCACTTAAAAGGGCACTAGAACTTTTAATTTCCGTTCAAATAAGCCCTCTTACAATATTCTAGGACTACTGGATCGATACGATCACCCATGGGGAAATAAAAAAAATAAAAAAAATAAATAAATAAATAAATAAACACGCATCCGTGATCTTTCTTCTGACAAATAATACAAAATTCCACAGTTTTGCAGATAGGAGCTTGAAACTTCCCCAGTAGAGTTTTCTGATACGCTGAATCCGATGGTGTAATTTTCATTAAAGTTCTATGACCTTTTTTTTTGGGGGGGGGGGGGTTCCCCCTTTTTTTCGAAAATAAGGCGAATTTTCTCAGGCTTGCAACTTTTGATGGGTAAAACTAAATTTATTGAGCCGGGTCACTCCTTACTTACAGTTCGTTACCACGAACTGTTTGATACTCATATCATATTTGGTACCATATTTTTTTCTAAAAAACTAAGAATTGGCAATCTTATCATAATGATTTAGAATAATTAGACATGTAAATCCCCCCCCCCCCCCCCCAAAAAAAAAAAAGTTCGGTTCTATGGGTGCAACTAAGCTTCTAATTTATCTCTATTTTTCTTCTAAAATAAATAAGGCTAAAAAAAACATATGGATTACCTTATAAACCCCACTTCTCCATCAGGCATAACATACGACCTTAATTGCTTAAACGGAGCTGAAAAATAAATTTTGCAGTAAAAATCGGTTGTAGCATCAGGAAATTGAATCTCAATATGAGCTGCACTGTTTGACGAATCAGATTCATCACTTTGATCATAAACTTGAGGCTCAGCATCATCCTTCTTAGTTTCCTTCGCCTTTCTATTATCCTTATGAACTTTACTCCTAAACAAAAGATAAAGTAAAGAAAAAACAGCAAATTTTCAGACACAAAAAACGGAAAGCTGCTACCCAAAATCAAAACAAGCTAAATTAACATACATGTACAAGCTAAATCAACATACATGGTTATATAGTTATTATTGTTATTATTTTAATTTTTTTAACGCGAATTAATTGATTTTTACTAAAAAGTAATAATAATTTTAGTATTTTATAATTCAAGTATTTATTACTAAAAGTTTTATTGAATATAGCATTTTATTTTAATTAATAGTGCACACATGATGGGGCTACTCAGCTTGGAAGTAATTAGGGTGGGAGTAATAGTGGTAGAAGTAGTCATGATATGAGCAAAAGTGGTCGAGGTATGAGCAGAAGTGGTCCCGGTAGGAGCCGTTGCGGTAGTAACAGTCGAGGCAGTGGTAACGTGACAGAATTCATCGTTAAAGGAAAGTTGTCACAGGAGTAGTCCTGGTTGCAGAAGTTTGCTGTGACCAGTCGTTATAGGGGTAATTAAATGGCTAAGGCCGGAGTAGTCGTGACAGGATTACCAATAAGGTTGGATACTTTTGAGCAAAGTTAATTTACACATACAATTAATCTGTTTATGCAATTAATTTAATTATCATGACTAACTTATAATACTTAACATTTAGTAATTTAGAGGCATTCCCGAAACTATCCTTGAGTAATAGAGACTTTACATAGGTACACTATGTCCGTATGCAATAAGTTTGGAAAGGGGGGAGGGGGAGTAGACTTCATAATCCTACTTGAGATCCTTTAATTATACACAGAACATATTCATTTATGATTTTGGTTTCATAAAGGTTGAGCATGACCACACAGACATAAATGGTATCCAGTATCCATAAAGTCTCTGTTTCACAATAGGCTATTTACACGCATCTCTGAGGGCAAAGGAACCATAATATGCACACAGCCTGTTGTAAGACAGATGTATTATAGACACATTTTAGTATATAAGCGGTCATGTTACAGCTTTTTGAAGTCAGAAATCATACCAAGATTTTTAGTCGGTATAACCGGAGGGCGTAAATTAAGGACATGAAATCTTAGTCACAACCCCCCCCCCCCCCCCTCCACCTCTGGTCACTCTTGATTATTCAGGAAAATTCACTAAATCACTAGATATTAACCGTAAGAAAGTAGTTGTATCAATTAATTGATTGCATCAACAAATTATTTCTGCATATAAATTAATCTTTAATTTGATATTTAAGAAAACATAGCTTTATAGAAAGCATCCAACTAATAAAAATAAAATTTTAATTTGCAGGAGGCACTTAACCTTACCACTATCCCTGTTGCGGCCCCTACCACCACGGTTACTCCTGCCATGCCAGTTTCTGCCTCAACCAGTTTTACAAAATTTACCAGTTTTTTTTGTGATAACTCCAGCCATGACAACTCCTATCCCTGCTAATTTTTCCTGCAACAGCTTTTACTGAGACTGAAAATACTAACATCAGGATTTCTAGCACGACTGACCCGAGCACAATCATCACGACTGCCATTATCAAAACAGTGCTTACCACAACTATTACTATCGTTTTCTACTACCATTACGAAAACAAAATATATATATATATATATATATATATATATATATATATATATATATATATATATATATATATATATATATATATATATATATATAGATATATATATATATATATATATATATATATATATATATATATATATATTATATATATATATATATATATATATATATATATATATATATATAATATATATATATATATATATATATATATATATATATATATATATATATATATATATATATATATATATATATATATATATATATATGTATATATACATATATA
>CM051267.1:32479391-32616891 GCA_027921565.1 Artemia sinica
ATTGGAATTAAGCAAATTCATCCCAACGGAGAATTTATATCTAAATTATTAGAAGAGTTGCGTGGTTTCAGGGATTGGGCAGCATAATTACCAGAAAAAGTGACAGGTCCTTTTTCCGTATTTATGAGTTATTCTTATTTTAGCATTACAACAAAAGAAGCTCCATATCTTGTTTTATCTATGATAATTATTTTTTGTTGATTGAGTTATACTCAATGTTCGTTAACCCTTTGTCAATTGTTACGTTAGTATTGGCGGTATCAGCCTTCTGGGCTTTTTTACTTCTCAATTTTCATGTATAATTACAAACTGACCAACCGATCACTTGATACATGGCCCGCGAGAAATTGTAAGAAATCTACAGCAAAACTTTTTCTCCTCATTTTTAATTACACAAAGCTTATCAAAGGATTAAATACCAAAGGATTATGAAATATCAAAGTTAGAGAGAGAGAGAGAGAGAGAGAGAGAGAGAGAGAGAGAGAGAGAGAGAGAGAGAGAGAGAGAGAGAGAGAGAGAGAGAGAGAGAGGAGAGAGAGAGAGAGAGAGAGAGAGAGAGAGAGAGAGAGAGAGAGAGAGAGAGAGAGAGAGAGAGAGAGAGAGAGAGAGAGAGAGAGAGAGAGAGCGAGAGAGAGAGAGAGAGAGAGAGAGAGAGGAGAGAGAGAGAGAGAGAGAGAGAGAGAGAGAGAGAGAGAGAGAGAGAGAGAGAGAGAGAAAGAGAGAGAGAAAGAGAGAGAGAGAGAGAGAGAGAGAGAGAGAGGAGAGAGAGAGAGAGAGAGAGAGAGAGAGAGAGAGAGAGAGAGAGAGAGAGATTTTTCCTTTCCAACCTGATCAAGCCCTATTAATTGACCACAAAGGCTTAAGAATCCTATACAGCATGTTCAAACTTTTTCTAGGTAATGGGGGGTGTTGATTCTTGATAATTGGGCTAATCCAAAACCCATGCTAGAGAACTCTTGAGAAGACCCATCGCTCTTCTTTAACACTCCTTAAAATCCTCACAACAGTGTTCAGTCTTAGTCACATTCCAGTTTGTCTGCACTAACATCACTCAAAAGAAAAGAAAAAGGAGGGGATACAAATATTTTTGTCAGAATCTCCTAACCTGTATTTTGAACAGCCCCTTTTTTTTTATCATGCACCAAATACTACCTGTAGTGGGACAGACTGAGAGGATGACAGCAGACCAGAAATCAAATTCTTCACAGTCGACGAATGAGAGACACTGCTTGGGGTGGTAGTGCCAGAGAGGGAATTTTTCTTCTCCATATTTGACTTAAACCCATCAGGTGATGAATCTCGACTTGGAGCCATTTTCGACAGATCTACTGATGCTCTATTCATCTCCTTCCGAGAGTCTACAAAACCAGACATAAAAGGACTTATACTCTTGATGAATGAAATACTTCAAACACACTCAGCATGCATACCGTGAGAAAGCTGTTTATAGAAAAGATAGATTTTTATCTAAAATTGTCATTACTAGCTAAATATAAGCCAAAACCACCTTTTACGTATCATAAGAAAGGAATAAATTCAAATAAACAGATACAATTAGAATAAAAACTAAATACGAAAAATACGAATATAACATGGTGTATCGAGTAAAGATTAGAAGAAAACATAGTACACACATAGAAACTTGGCACACTGGGGGAGTGGGGGGACCATTTCCTTAAAAAACAAACAAAAAAAACAATGGATTAAGAACGGAAAATAGGGAACGACCTATTTTACGGTGGTTGCAAATGCAGATCTAGGGAGGATGGAATTAGGAACTTACCCTTGAAATAATTAATGCTGGAAGAAGACGAAGAAGATGAACTGAATTAAATTAATTCAGTTCATTGAACTGAGTTAAATCCAGGGATTAAGGTGTCGTACCAGCGAGGTATACTTCTTAAATTTGATGAATGTGTTGGATGGGGGTGCACTCCAACAGTAGGTTTGATGAAGATAGACAAACAGGCTCTGTTATCTTTACTTTTTCATGTAGCTTTTACAAGCGGAGCGCTTTTTTGCTCTCTTCTCTAGACAATGGAGTTCATATTTCCTATTTAATAAATTTTTGAAAGAAGAAGACTTTCTGTCAATGTCATCAAAGTTGTAAATAAGCAAATAATTTCCACTGGTGACCTAAGAATCAAAATCGAATATTCACGAGTCAGTCAGTGGCCTATAAGTAACGTTAGTGGCAGTAAAGTGGTGTTTAACTTTGTTAATGAGAGGTAAAAGGGGATTAAACCGGCAGTGGCCTCTGAGAAGGGGCAAAAACCAAGTCAAGGATGGCGTTGTCTTGAGCGGTAGGAATATTACCCATTTCCTTTAAATCTAAAGGACGGTAAGTCATGCTCATTTTTAGATCGTTACCATTGCATAGTAAAAATCTCTGTATTCACATACTCAGATAAGATACTCTTTTTAAAGCTCATTGTGTAAAAATAAATCCGATACCACCAGTTCGTTTGCCAAGGAGCCTGATTTTCAGATCTAATTTTAATAGATCCAGAAAACTTTCCCAGTTTTAGTAACACAGGGGCTTTACGCTTGAACTTCGGTAACATCAATTACATCTAAAATATAAATTTGAAAAAGAGATTTTAATTACTTAATTTGTCGAAGTTAAGACTTTGGCCATTATTTAAAAGGAGCGTTACAATCTGAACCGACCAAAAAAGGCACTGATTTTGGCACACGCTCTGGAAGGAATATTCAAGGGAGTTGGAGGGGTTCTAATTAAAGGAATCCTTGGACTCAGTTGAACTGAACCTTGAGTAATGAATAAGGAGATGGTTCTGTTAGAGGGAAGTGTATGATAAGAAGGGATAGGCAAAGACTCCTTTTTCTTTTCTTAGGAATTTGGGAGCCGGAATTTTAAAGAGGAGTGTTTTTTTTTTTTTTTCTTAGTATCAATACTTATTTCTACGGAGTATCCAACTGGCTCTATAAATGTCGAATCAGTCAAGCACTTTCACAGAATAAAAAAAAAGAAAAAAAAGAAAAAAGACCAGATTGTACAAAGGCGTAGGAGAAAAGCACGAATGTCTAGATGAAGCTGGGATAAAATAATGATAAAAGAGACTTAAAATGTTAGGGTGTTTCTTCGGAGGTAGTCGAAGGAGAAGCCGTAAATAGGGTGCTAGAATGGATGAAGTGCTTCACCATCTATGGATACACAACGGCACAATGAGTCTATAGCAAGATCAGTGCAAACACCCAATTATTCCTCAAAATTATACAATTCATCCTTTGAAAAGCATTAACAATTATTAAAAACTGTTTAATTTTTTTCTGAATTATAGAGGTAGAGGGGTAGGTTTTTTAATATAAGGTTTATTTGTAAGTTGGCGCACAGTCTGTCGTTTTATTCTCTATGTGTCTGCAATTATTGCTGTATCCAAAATAAAAGTATAAATGCTACATTTCCGCTAAGTATCCATAGCTCGCACTTACGCAGGTGTACCAATTCAATAAAAAATAGAGAGGGGAGGGGGGTATAGGCAAATTCTAGGGAAAAAATTCAGAACTAACTAAAAATCTAAAACACCCTATTCAAAGTATTTACCTGTGATACATATTCGATTTGAAGATAAAAATGTTAATAATATAACTAGCTTATGTGTCGCACCTTGTTGCAATCTAAAAAAAAAGAAAATTTAAAAACAATTCTCCCCCCCCCCTAGAAAAATTCCTCCCTCGTGTTAGTAACACTCGTATTTTTAAATTTAACAGTATTGTAAAAATTCCCCCAAGGACAATCCTCCCTCCAAAAATCCCCCCCCCCGCAGAAAAATCCTACTCCACGGAAAATCCCTTCTTCTGGGAAATCAACCCCGACAATTCCCACGGGAAATGTTTCTCCACATGTAAAATAACAATCGTATTTTTAAACTTAAAGTATTTAAAATTAAGTTAGGAGTATTAACTCACCCATCGGGCGCTTTTGGATAACAAATATCCAGAAAATGTGAGTAACGTAAATGAAAGAAACTGTCCAAGTATTTGAGTTCAGGGATCTCTAACTTCAGACAGCGCGAAAAGTATTAAGAGGGCATTGGAGGGGGAGGGGTAATTCTATACTTAAAACCTTCACAAGTGTATTCAACAACTTCTTAAAGTTTCTTGGCGATCGAATGAACAGTGTGGTAAAACATACAAGACAACCACACACAGACATACATTCGATTTTTTACACACCAATAGAATAGAATAAAACGGATTGGAAAAGCTAACTAATAGCATAATTTAAAAGTACTCGCAAGTTTTAGATGTTTTAGTTTGGATATGCGCTATAGTTTGAATACGTGCTATAATTTGATATGATAATAATTTATTTTTGACCCGCTAACATTATAAAAAAGTGGAATAACAAAAGAAAGTAAAAGGAAAAGACATACAAAACGAACACATACAAAAACAGTTATTTTAACAAAGGAAAAACAATGCAAATCAGAATAATTTCACGAGAGGATGAGAAGGACCTAACAATAATAATAATCTAGTTAAGACCCACTAATACAGTGGTAAAGTGGAGTAACAAAAGAAAAAGAATAATAATAATAATAAACATTCCTATGGCAATATTAAATATAAAGAACAACAAATGCAAATCAGACCAATCGCACGAGAGGATGAAAAGTACCCAGCCGCATGTTAGCCTCTTCTTTTAACTTCGAGTCCAACTTATTATATGACGTCAATCGCATCAAACATTCGAATAATCTTACGGTTTCTATACCAACGAGGCAAATACAGAAGATATTTACAATAACGGAAGTACAAAACTCTAATATCCTGCATATCCCTAGTAATAAGAAACGGGCGCAAACCTAATAGAAAAAGAATGGAATGGTCGCAATATGCTGAGAGTTTAGCCAAGGCCTTACAGTTGGTATACATTATAGCTGGATAAAAGTTACAGTTTGGATTAACTAGGATTTTCATTGATTCATTACACATACAAAATTGAACGGCGTATTAAATGAGCAAGAGGTTGGTACACCCATGGGAGGAAATTCTAGTCCATTAATAGCCGAATTCTATCTGAGCCAAGTAAAGTTTAAATTTATGACAAACAAATATTTACTAAAGTACTCAAGAACCCAAGTTACTAGAATATCTATGTCCAAAATGAGGGATATATTGAAGATTCATTGGTACTTGTATGATATACCCACTACCGCCAAAGTTGTTCATGCATTGACGCATTGTAAACCGGTTTCTTTCCCTAGTTTCTTTCACCATAGCGTGAGAAAAGACAAAGAGAAGTGACAGAATACATGGGAAATATACAATTTGGGCTATATATTTGCACATTAGCGGGGGGGGGGGGGGTAAAGTATTTGGACAGTGTAAAGTCAGAAAACAATTCTTGCTTCATAATATGCAGAATAATTGCAGCTAACACATTTTGCATGCATACCTGCTATACTTTACCCCCACCCCCCCAATTTGCAAATATATATCCCAAATTTGTTTCTTAAAGTATCATATTTTTATCATACTTAGACATATTTTATTAGGATTAACTTAACTTCACTGCTTGAGTGGTAGTGGGTATATCATACAGGTACCATGCTTTTTTCCGCATAGTAAGGTAATTATGCAGTTTACTAAAATAAATAGATTAAACTACCAAACTCATACTTTTTTCTTATCAGCAGAGCTTCATTAAATGTTTTATAGGCCACCATCATTTCAATCCAAGTTTTATTGTTTTCGGCTAAATTATTATAAATTTCGTATTCTTCCATCCATTTTCCCCACATGGTCCACCGTTTTTTTAACAGGCAGCGTAAATTTATTAATCATCAAATGTCAATGTTCTATAATGTCCAAAATAATTTTTCAGATAATATTTATTAAACTGTTCAAGCAAAGAAATGGTTCACCGGACAAATTTTGTTTCTGGCAAGCGTCAAAAGTCATTAACTTAACTATAAAACCTAATAAAATAATGGTTATGTTTATTTTTTAATTTCTTCTTCACTTTTGCGCGGAAGAAAAAATTACAGAGCTTTTGCTAAGAAGGTGCTATAAGTACTATGCGCGCATTTCTTTCACTTCCCTGGATATAAAAATGGATTTATTAGAGGTTGTAATTACTTAATAAATATGCAAAACGGTTTGTTAAATAAGCAAATAGTTCGTAAGCCCATTAGAGGAAAATCGTGTCTGTTATTCGCTGATTTCCAATTAAAATCAAAATTTACGACAAATCTAAATATTGGAATATCCTTATCCTAAATAGCAGATATTTTGATGAATAATTATACGAAATATGATGTGATATATGTGTTTACTAAAAAAAAACAGCCGGGCCACGGCAAAAAAATTTAAAGAAAATAATAGGATATACGCACACAAAAAACGAAAATTAAATAAATTAAAAAAAAATACAACTATTCCAAAATTTTTTCTCAATGCGCCATACCCGCACGGATGAATCTACAACAATTTTTATAATAATAAAATTCCCATTTTCCAAAACCCCAACAAACCACCCCTCATCAGCTTTCTCTACCCCAAAAATGACCTTTCTCAAGCGTCCCAACTCTATACAATCAGCAAAGAGACGGAACAATTCTTTATCATTCTTTCCAGACATAGGACAAAAATATCGAACATCCTTAATCCTTGCCCTCCCCAAATTTTTTCTTCTATCGCCAAGAGGTAAAAATTCCCCCTTAATTAGATTATCCCCTTAATATCCAATACGAATTCTAGCATGTGAATTCTATGAACATAACATAAGAATATATATAGAACAAAGCATAAGAACATAGCATAAGAATAATAAAAGCATATGAATTAATATGACTTCTAGCATAGCTCCTCCTACCTTTTATTCTAAACCAATTAGATATTCTAGAATATGGACAAATTATCCAGGTTTTCGAGGAACAACAGTATGCTTGCTAATAAACTAGCTTCTAGAAGTTTCCTAGGTAAATCTGCACTAAAAGATATTGTTTATATATAATGATTTAGTTGCACGTTAAGGGGTAACTTTCAAAGAATCTTTTGTGATATTGGACTAAATTATTACCATGTAATTATTCTTTGCTATTTTTTTTTATTTGGTTAAAAGACTGTGTAATTTAAGAGTATGTTATCTGAGCTGCTTCAGGTATTGTTAGTAACGCCACAATTGCTATATTAAATTCTCGACCTCATCTAACCTTGTTTATTCTATCCATGTCATCCTTGGTTGAGCCTCTTTTCCTTGATGCTGGCGAATCATGTACGGATAAACTATACAAATTCTAGTGGAATTGACAGGGGTGGATTCAGAGGCAATTTTAGAGGCAAATGCTCCCCCCCCTTGACGGTCATCCGTTAATTACAGGCGTGGAAGGGCGAAAAATATCAATGAGGAGCTCATGTTTCGTTGCCCCCCCCCCAAAAAAAAAACATTAATTCTGTGCCCACCCCCTAGGTAATGATACAAGAAGTGGTTCTATCCTTCTGAGATTTTTGTTCTGCTGCTAGAACTTTTGTGTCATTTTTAATTTTATTTCTCTTATATTTTCTTTTTCCTCTCTTGTAAACCCTTGACTATCGCCTACCCATATATGCAAGCAAAACCCATACTATTAAACCACAAAATGGAATTTTACAAATTTTACCTATTCAAATTCCCCCCTCCTCCAAAAAAAACAAAAATCCCATAAAAGACTTCAAAGCTGTTTTGATTCCTAAGTGAAAATTTTGAAAATGTGACAAAGGGCATTCCATTGGGAAATAACGTTACTATTTAGTGTGGTAACCTAGTGCTAGTAATTTGTTTTCAAAATCTAACAAAAATCACATTCGAAACGTAAGTAGACGTTCCTAATACACCTACTTTATCATACCTACATGCGTGCTTAGAAATTTAACTTAGCAGTCAATAAAAAATAAATCTTAGAAGAAAAAACTACCTTCTGGGACACTGTGCCTGACAGGAGAGGCAGAATCACTTCGAGACCGTCCATCGAAAGTACCCTAAAAATCGCAAGATTTTTAATACGAAAGGAAAATAAAGAGGAGAATTAAAAATAAAAAGGAAACATTCTCTCTCAAGAGCATAAGAAACCCACACACATCTTGGATAAAAAAGACCAACCGCCTACCACGGACTGTTTCTGAACCAATTTCTATCTTGTCCCCCGTTCGTTGCTTTTGCTTTACCACCAGATCAGGGGCGGACCCGGGATTTTTTTTAAGGTGGAGGGGGGGGCAAAATAAGTTAGGGGGGCGCGTGCCCCCTCACCCCCCTGGGTCCGCCACTGCACCAGATATATAAAAAGAAACCATGTCCCCTTCATTACAGATAAAATAAATAGCTAGTTTTAATTTTTTATTATTTGGTATTGGTGATACCCGAGTTTTATGTTCGTTGGCTTGTTTTGTTCCGTCCCCCTTTATATATGTTCCTTTTTAAACCTTTTTTAATGTTCATATTATTTCATTCTTTTTTTAGTTTTATCACTTTTGCCTTTTTGACTTACTGAAACTTTTGCGGTTTGATATTTTTGACTAAGGAATGGTTTGTCATTCTAATACTGTTGTTTTGATATTGCTTGCCAGTTTTTTAGTTGTTGTGCTTCTTTTATGATTTTTTTTTTTTTTTGCTCATATTATTTTTTACGGCTCCAACGAATTCGGCCCTTCGGGGCTTATGATAGGAATTTTTTTTAAATAAATACCTTATCTTATACCCTTGAGTCAGCAACCCCATACTCATCATATATCTTTCCTTCATACATTGCTATTTTCATTGCTATTTCCTCATCCTAAGAAACCATAAAAGATCAAGACCAAAGACATTTTAAAATTTATATGCATTGTCTCTGCTTATGTAATTACTCAATGTTGGCTCCTAGAGTAAAGATAGGTGTAGGACCTAGTTTTTGGGAAGTTATGCTACCCCTCGACAACTCCATTCTATAAACAGCAAAGATGTTACTACAAGCACACAAACTCCCTCCCCCTTGATACCATAATCAATCGACGATCAGGAGTGGTGAAGTCGTTAAGCAGGATAACAAGATATAACATATTTGGCAATTTCAATAACAAAACTGGTATCAGAGGCAACGCTATAGCGTTGCCCATAGTAAAGGCCATACGGCTCCAATGTTTTATTATTTATTATTATTATTTTTTTCCCCCAGAGGCACTTCATATGGAAGGGGTCGTCGTATAAACTTCAAAGGGGACTCATTCGATTGGAAATCGAGAGTTCTAGTGCCCTTTTTGAGGGTCAAAAGTGATTGGAAGGCAATTATCACCCCTTCCACGCCCACCCTTTCCCAAGACACATTCAATCAAAATTTTGAGATAGTCATTTATTCTACTCGTTAATTTTCAGATAGAAATTATGTTTTTGAGGAGGACACTCCCCCTACAGCCCTCAGGGCACGGGTTGTAAGTTACGCCCTAGGGGCATATAAGGTTTTATAGAAAGCTTTGTCGTAAAAATTTCAAAAAGAACTCATTCGATTGGAAATTTAAATGGCTAGGGCCCTTTTTAATAGTCAAAAGTGACTGGAAGGCAACTAACACCCCTTCCACGCCCACCATTTCCCCAAACACATCCAATCAAAATTTTGAGATAAGCACTTTGTTCAACGTAGTTGAAAGTTCTGGAAATTATATATTTGAGCAGGACACTCCCCCCCCCAGTCTTCAGGGCAAGTGTTATAAGCTATGCCCTGGGGGCATATATGGTTCTTATGGAAGGAATCCTCGTATAAACTTCAGAGAGGGCTCATTTGATTGGAAATTGAAAGTTCTAGTTCACTTTTTAAGCGTTAAAAGATATGGGAAGGTAACCATCCCCCTCACGACCTTTTTTTCCAAATGCATGCGATAAAAATTTTGAGATAGATAATTTGTTAAAAATAGTTCTAAGATCATATAACAAAAACTCTGGTGTCGACACAATCCCCAGGGGACAGGGGGCAGGCGCTGTAAATTATGCCGTGGGGGCATATATGGTTCTTATGGAAGGAATGCTCGTATGAACTTCAAAGAGGGCTCATTTGATTGGAAAATGAAAGTTCTAGTTCACTTTTTAAGAGTCAAAAGAGATAAGAGGGCACCTAGCCCCCCTCCCCCCCTCTACGCCCTTTTCCCCCCAAAGCCATCCAATAAGAACTTTGAGATAGCCATTTTTTTTAAATGGTTCAAAGACCATATAACCTCCGGGGTCGAGACACCCCCCCCCCCTCCTGGGCCTGAGGGCAGGCGTTGTAAGTTATTCCCTGGGGGAATATATGGTTCTTATGGAAGGGATGCTCGTAAAAACTTCAGAGAGGGCTCATTTGATTGGAAAATGAAAATTCTAGTCCGTTTTTGAGAGTCAAAAGAGATTGGAGGGCAACTAGCCCCCCCCCCCCTACACCCCTTTTTCCCCAAATGCATCCGATAAAAATTTGAGATAGCCATTAAGTCAAAAATTGTCCAAAAGTCAGATAACATAAACTCGAGTGTCGACACAACCCCCCAGGGCCCGGGGGCAGGCGTTGTAAGTTATTCAATATGAAAATCAAGCTTAAAACAAAAAAAAATATTTTGCTATAAATGAAACTTAGTATAAATGAAACTTAAAACAAACAGAAATTAAATAAACAATCAATGCAAACAAACATACAACAGATATTAATGTAAATGAATAAATAAATCTTAAAACGAGTGACACATAAATTGAATATGCAAATCAAGCCTGAAACGAACAAAAATCACTACAAACAAGAGTTTGGATATCGTCTCCTTCCCACACTGTAAAAGTCTAAAACCTACTGCGTCATTGGCGCTTTACTGAAAACCAATTTTATTACAAATATTTTCTATTTATAAATTCAATTTAAGTTTCACTCGTTTTAATATTTATTTATTCACTGACATTAATATCTATTGTATGTTTGACTGCATTGATTGTTTATTTAATTTCTTTTCATTTTAAGTTTCATTTATGCTTCAATAGCAAAATATTTTTTTTTCGTTTTAAGGTTGATTTTCATATTCAATCTAAGCATTATTCGCTTTAAGATCTATTAATTCATTTATATTATTACTTGTTGTATGTTTTTGCTATGATTGTTTATTCAATTTCTGTTCGTTTTGGGTTTCATTTATTCTTTAATAGTAATTTCTGGTCGTTTTGAGTTTGAATTTTAACAGGTATTTGTATCTGCTGAGCTAAAGTTTAAAATGGCTTTACTTTTCTTCGAAAAACTTATTTTTCGGAAAATTTTTTTTTACTAATAATAAACGAATGATGAACTACCTGCAAATTTTCATGTCGCAACTGTTGTTTTTGGTAGGAGCTATTTAGCATGAAACATGAGGTATTGAAACTGAATAAGCTATTTGTGTAATCTGTTTAAACATTTCTTTCTTTTCTTATTATATAGTCTTTTAAATTGGAATAAACCACTGGATTGATTGAAAAGCCTTACTGAAATTAAGCACTTTCCAGGCGTTGCGGCTAGATTACATGACAGTTTCAGTATTCTTTACTGGCAAAATCTGTGTATGCATTACTGGGATACCGTAAATTATAGTTCACAAAATAGTTGACTTAGTAAAGACCAACGTGTCTCCTAGTCATTATTTTCTTGTGTAATCTTATGAGAACATATTTCTCCAGGCTTTTTGCGCTGACAAGCTCAATCATTGATAAATAGTTAACAGTTCTCAAAAATCATTACGCAACAATGAAAAGGGTCCCAAAGAGGGGAAAGTAGGGTAGGAAGTAGGACCAGGAGAGAGCCCTTGCAACATTTGAAGGTATTTAACCTCTTTCTGATAAGCTTTCTCTCTCCTTCTGCCATCGCTTGTAAGGGCAGAACCAAAAACACTGAGGTATACATCTTGCTCGGCTTAGTTGAAGGAAGAAAAGCACAGGAAAACAGCTTTGTTCAGCATAGAACATTTAGTTGGAACTGTATCCTTGAAAGGAGTATTCAATTTAAAGTTGTTAGTATATTTCACCAAGCAGAAGTTCGACAGATGCACAAAACCTGGTGATTAAGCTCGGTAGAGCACTAGCAGCATAACTGGCACGCATGATGTGCAAGGTGCCTCGAAATACATCATAAAAAAGAAGGTAACAATATCATACGAAAAATATTTCAATATGTATTATATTTTTTTTTTTTTTTTTTTTTTTTTTTTTTTTTTTTTTTTTTTTTTTTTTTTTTTTTTTTTTTTTTTTTTTTTTTTACAGATCTCTAACTTCTCTTTCTTTCACTTTTATATCTCTTGGACTAACATACTGCCAGTGGACAGAAAATGCTCATACCTGCATCACTTTTGAAGTCGTTGATGAGATCAAAAAACTTCAAGAAATGAAACGTAAACCTTCGAGATACGAGGCTATCTGGTGTCAACAGTACAGACAGCAACGTCTGTAGGGAACCCTGGGACCGAACATAGGTGAGAAATGAGGGCATAGAAATCCAAAAAAAACCGATGGTCCACAACTGATATTTTCTAAGTAATGTGAATGGCTATTTTAATTGTTTGATCGTTTCTAGTGAATTCCTAATCGTCTTCATTTTGCTTCACCCTATTAGACTTTCCTTTTTTAATTATATTTGAGACCTTAATAGTCAAATTTTCAGTACTTAATTATACTTGATAATAAAGAATAAATATTTTTTTTATATTTAAATGCTGAGCCTGAATTCTATTCCAAGTAAACAGAGAGGATACCCAGCGACAGGGCTATGGCCATCAATCCATCCCAATTCTTCCAAAGGTATCTTGTGTGGTAACAATGGATCCTAAATACTACATAAAACTTTACATAAATCAAAAGGAGCCAGAAGCCCCTCTTCCTCTTCGTACGTTCCTGAAAACGACCTCCACACGTTTCCTATCCAAGGACCTCAGGTCAATGGACCTCAAAGGTCAAAGGACCTGAAGGACCTCAAGGATGGAAAAGGCCTGAAGTCATAGTTCGGCTCCCAATTGTAATCGTTAAAGGATCGAGAAAACGACCTCCACGCGCTTCCTATCCAAGGACCTCAGGTCAATGGACCTCAAAAGTCAAAGGACCTCAAGGATGGTAAAGGCCTGAGGTCATAGTGAGGCTCCCAATTGTAATGGAAAAGGCCTCATGTCATAGTGAGGCTCCCAATTGTAATGGTTAAAGGATCGAGAAAAGCTGACTGCTTAGAATTTAATGACCATTGTTCTTTTTTTTTTCTCAAATAAATAAAAGTTTATGTGTTGATTCAGAGGCACATAATTTATTTGATTATTTATAAGATAGACCGATTCGTGTTTAAAAATTTACGCTACCTTAACAGTGTTTGATCCAGATGACGTTTTCCTCAGATGTCTTCTAGTCCTTGAAGGGCTACTTGATGGTACACAGCCATTAGAACGATGACCGGTTTCTGAATTTTCACTTTCTGCAGGCGATCTTTCACCCACTTCAGTTAGCTCACTTCGGACCTCAGAATTAGCAGGAACAGCCACTGATTGTAATCTGGAGCCAGCACGGGACTTTTCCTCCTTTTTCCGGATTTGGATTAAGTCCTAAAAATAAGTAAAATATTTGAAAATACTACTCATTTGAAATAATACCGTCGAAGATCTTAAAATGACAGATGAGGCGTTGCTATGTTGGTGTTATTTCCAACAATCGTAATTAAAAACATTTTCACTAGTCACTGTTGAGTCAGTTGGTTGAGTGGACTGTTGGCCAAGAAACTTAGATTTAACGGTAAATCGAGCCAAAAATATAAGAAACTGATAAGAGAACAAAATCAAATTTATCTCTGAGAAGAAACAAAAAACAATGCCACCAAGCATTGAAAAGTAAAACTACTATTTTTTACTTTTGCTGGGCATTAGGCTAACGATAAAAAACTGACTTTAGCCAAAAATAATAAGAGACTTTTTTATATTTTTAGACGTCTTTCTTCTTTATATAAATTCACTGTTTTTTTTTTTTTTTTTTTTTTTTTTTTTTTTAGTTCTGAGATCTTTATTTAACAATAAATTTCATAAACAAACAAAAAAACTGATTTAACACAATATCCCCCACAAGGCTCCATGGCCAGGAAAGAACAAGGGAGAAAAAAATACCAGCACAAAAAAAATATAAACAAAATCCAAAAAAAATCCAGTCGCCCACCTTAATAAACCCCAAAATGACAAGGTAGGCAGGGGATAGCACATGATTTCAACAACTCAATTAAATATCCAACTCAATCCAGAGAAACCAACTCAAAGGGAAACCGGAAAAAACTTATTTATTAGCTATAAATTCTCTAACATAATTTTTGAACATACCAAACGAGTGGCAGCTTCGTGCAGCCTCTGGGAGGGTGTTCCAGATCTTGTTGCAAGCTGTCAGAGAGTTGTAGTCAGACCTCACTGATGAAATATTAAGAATCTGTAAATTGTTGGAAGTGCGGAGATGACAAGTCGATTGATCAGAAACAAAAGATATATTACTACATAGGGCAGCAAGAAGATGGCCATGGAACTGTAAAAAACGAAAGAAGAACAAGAAAAAAAATAGAGAGATTTCAAATCAAGCAAGGGTTTAAGTGAAGATCGGTCAGTTTCCTGAAGAAGAGTCCTTGCTTTATCATAAATTTTTGAAAGTGGCTTCAGAGACGAGGGAAAAATTGACACACAAATAACAGAACAATATGAAACATAAGACTGAACTAGGCTGCAGAACAAGATTCTAAAAATAGACCCTGGAAATATGTGTTTGAGCTTTCTAAGGATTCCGAGACTCCTGGAGACTTTCATTTAATCAGTTCAATATGATGCTTGAAGGAAAGATTTTCGTCAAGCAATATGCCTAGGAATCGAACGTAAGGATCGTTAGGTCTACTTAGAGAATCTCTTGATGCGTGTATTTCATTTAAGTCAGGGCAAGCCTTTGAGACTCTGGAGAAAATGAGAAAATATGACTTTCCGACATATAAGGCAAGACAATTTACATCAAACCACTGGATAACTCTTTTAAAAAGGGCTATCATCTTTGAACGAGGACCAGACTCGTTCTACCAGCTGTGCCAAGAGTACTGTCATCAGCAAAAGCAATAAGTGCATCCAGTAAGGACGAACTCCTGTCACAGTTAGTGATGGATGCTGGTTGACAAAGACGACAGCAAATTGTAGGTCTTAAATTTTTAACCGCATTAATAAGGTCATTGACGTAAATTAAAAAGAGTATCGGCCCACTGACAAATCCTTGTAGAACGCCAAATTCTATTCCAGAAAGGTTAGAAAAGTGCGGATCAATCGAGATGACTCGACCAGATAAATATGATAGAAACTAAGAATAAGCATTCCCTCTTATACCAATATGGGACAGTTTCGAAAGAAGAATCTTGTGTGTCAATGAGTCGAATGCTTTTCCTACATCGAGAAAAAGAGCAGCAGGTATCAGCCCAGAACCAAAAGCTGAAAGTAAATAATTCAAGAGAGTTGCATATGCATGCTCAGTTTAGTGTTTTGCCCTAAAACCCAACTGAAAACCATGAACAAATTGTTTAGAATTAAAAAAAATCAAGAAGTCGAGAAAGCATAGCTTTTTCAAGAATTTTACTAAACACTGATAAAAGAGATATGGGACGATAATTGCAGGATCATTCCTTGATCCACTTTTAAAAAGAATAATAACACGAGCACGCTTTAAAGCACTTGGGAAGACACCATTTTCAAAAGAAAGATTGACAAGACTCGATAGGGCAGAAACGATGACAGGAAGAATGAACTTGACAACCTTAGTCGGAATACGGTTTCGGTGTTACTTTTGCTTTTACTTTGGATTTTAACTGAAATCCTATCTTTAACAAGCTAAAATGAGATTCTTCGTCATAAAGATATAACTAAATTCAAAACAACATTAATTTGGACCCGTTTTGGATACTTAATTATTTCACTATGTACCGTGAGTAAAATGCGATATATTTAAAATACAAAAATAAAGTTCCTTCTTTCTAAAGATAATTCCGACTTCCTCTAATTAAGTTTAAATCTAGTTTCAAAAAAAGAAAACTCCTTAATCAGCAAAGAGAAAAATTGCAGTTAAACGGCGCTATCCAGCTTTGGATTTCGCTAAGATAGTGGGCAATAAAAAGATGCTACACACACAATGTTTCTCAGGAAGTTTAAATTATAAGAGCCGTGTGAACGTTTGAATCATCAGAAATATTTAAGACTGATTATTGGACGGAGGGTTTGGCCCGCCTCAGGACTTAGGCCAATTGTGAGTCGTCAATTAGAGCGCAGGACATAATAATGTTATAATGTTTTTATAATGTTGTAAAAGTGCTTTTTGGAAGGATTCGTAAATCAGATTCAGGATCATTTAGAGCAGAATTATATTGGCATTCAGCATTGCGATTCAAGTTATTATGCAGTCATTGTAGAGACTTGGTTATTATTTGCCGTCAATTGAAGTGAGCCCTGTTGTGCACCTAAAATGTAAGTTACAATAAAGCTATTGCTCTTCTATTTGTGTTTATTTTGTTTTATATGTCTATATCTAGTCGCACGACAGGTAGCTAGTTCGCATATCTCCAAGGTACGTTCCCAGGGATCTGATCTCCAGATAGCTCGAGGAAAAGAGGTTACACTTATATAGCTACACATCTTATTTTCTCTCAATAATTGAGGATGGCGTGGTCATAAATTTACTTTACTCCCCATTGCTGTGGCACGATCATAAACTTAATTTTCTCATTATTTGTATAGCTTGCCTAGCCTTTTAAGTAGCCCAAGAAAAATCACCCCGGAAGAACTGGTGCGATCGGTACACCGCTTTAAATCATAATATTACATACGGCACAGTCCTTGGCGCTATAAGTGGCGCTATCGGAGAGCTTATAAGGTGTAAGTTCACAGCTTCAAAGTACAATTTTAGACTTGACGCGATCAATCTTCATTACCGCAATTGTCTCAGTCCTTTCTTTTATCGCTACAACTAGTCACTGTTGAGCAAGTTCACTGAGTGGACTATTGACCAGGAAACTTATATCTTAGACACTAAATCGAGCCAAAGAGTATGAGGAACTGACAAGAGAGCAAGGTCAAGTTTATCTCTGTAAAAAAAAAAAAACACAACAACAAATCTGCCTAGCGTTAAAAGGCAAAATTAATCATTTCTGATTTTGCAATAAACTGGGCTGACGATAAAAGACTCACTTTAAACCAAAAAGGAATAAGACACTTTTTTTTAGTTTTTTAGACTTTTTCTTCCTTATATCGTCAGTCGGGTATCAAAAGGTCGCTTTTCCATAATTGTAAATTTACAGAAGAGCCAAAAAAAACCTCACGACTTTTTTATTTCCTCTCCGATAGCCGTAAAACAAAAAAGGAATGATATGTATTGATTTAACATGTCAATTCGTTTTTGTTTTACAGTTATCGGAGGGGAAACGAAAAGTTGTGAAGGTTTTTTTTCCTCTTCTGAAAACTTACAATTATGAAGATACGACCTTTGATACCCAACTGACGTTATACTTTCACTGTTCTAGTGCAACTTTTGCTTTTAATTTGGATTTTAATTGAAATCCAAACTTTAACAAGCTAAAATGAGATTCTTCATTATAAAGGTATGCTATATTTAAAGTGAAATTAATTTGAACATCTTTTGAATGTTTGAAATTCTGCTGAGCAGTACTGCATTGCCAGTGTTGCGAGTGTTTTCTAACATTTATTAACGCCTATATTAACGCGACAAAGATATCCTTCTTTTCAGTGTCCTGTTTCTTCGAACCGAACAATAATCTATTTGAACTGAATAAAAAATTTCAAGAATGTACTTGAAAATAAAATAAATGCTTTAACACTAGAATAAACAAAAGTACATTCTATAAATAAGTATTCTCCATCTGTTTAATAATTTCGATTTGCAAATTTCATATTCTTTCCATTTTCCCGAGGCCACCACAAGAGTTAATTTTGAAGGAACTTGCAAAAATTCTAGGCAAATTTTCTAAGAGAAACAAAATATATTTCGGCTTTCTCAGCGAAACCTTCTTAAAAACGACAATTCATTTCAAATCTTCGTAGTAATTAATCTTTTTAATGCAAATAATATTCTTAGGAAAAGTCATATTTGCAGACCAAAACTCATAAATTACTGATGGAAAAATAAAATGAATTTCTATTGGTGAAAAAACAGGACAAATGAAGAATCATAACAAACTCACAAAATGCTCAGAATAGACTCAAAATGTGTAAAATATAATGGATTAGCCCAAAACACCATATCTGCACCTATTATGGATAAAATAGCCGTGGGAGGGATTGGTTTCAGTATCGATAATCAAAACTTTTTATAACCTGTGCCATATCAACAATAATAAACAAACGCTCTTTATCAATGTCTTAATGAACAAAATTAATACAGTTAGTTTAGATCAGCGATTAATTAAATAGATTGGTGGTATTAAGAAACCTCTATAAGTCTCATTTCTAACTTTCCTGAAACTAATGCAATATAAACGACAATTTTACTTGGATAAAATTCAATTAAAGCTTTAAACTATTCAAAAATAAATTGGCATTTAACGCGTTCTGATTGTGGATGGCAAGGTCAGGGCGAGGTGTAGGTGGCTATTAAGTGGTAGGTAGTTATTAAGTAAATTACAGGTATTACCATCTATATTCGGAAGAAACAAAATATACGAGATGGTATAGTACAATTTCATGGCAACTGTAAGTTTGGGCACATTGGTAAAATGGTTTCTCACTCTATATGATAAATTATTTGGTGTAGGAAAATATTTAGACTACTGCTAAGTTTTTTTTTAAGATAAATAGAAAGCCAAGCTGACCATCATCCAGTCTTATCTTTGCATTCGTATAACCCCTTTCTTTCCTGAAGAATGTTTTAAACTAAAAAATACATTGGGAACTGTCGCAAATCATGTGGGGTATTATAACTCAATTTCAAGTGCAAAATGTACATGCTTCCATGACATACACATCTCAAACATCCCATCCTTATGGTATAAACGTACCAACGTTTTTATATAACTGCTTTTGCAAGTTGAAAGTCCTTTTGCCAGAGTTTCTAAACCATACATTAATTATTTGTAGTAGGTAGCAGGTATTATAGAAAAGGTATTCCAAATTTGGAGGTTAAAAGGCACCAAATTTTGGTTGGCAAGAAGCGGCTACATAAAAAAAAGCGCCATGGGGGAAATCCTCTTTTACCAAAAGCATAGATGATGGCAATCATTTTTCAAAGTACAGATAAAGACAGTTTTTAAGTTTTAACTGACAATGTGTTTCTTAAGAACTAGAATTCCAGGCGGGACAAATTTGTTTTTATTATGAATGGACATATATATCAGTGATTTAGGTTTTCATTATTGTAGATACCGCTAATTTTAAGGACATTGATTATCAACTAATGTTGTCACTAAACTATCGACGATTTGTTCGTGATTTGATGCCATTTTTACAAAGCGATATTTCTAAATTTTTATCTTTGTTGGTTCGTACTAAAGAAAAATCCCATGGAGATTGCTGAAATAGCGATGTCAGCTGTCTATCATAATCTGATATGTCTATGGTGTGAGTTTAGCATAAATGTAAATTATTTTGAAATACCACCTAATATAGGAGACACTGGTGAACTGTATTTCTACACATAGACTTGTATATTTCAAGAGGAAAAAATTGGCTATCTGTTTGAAGCCATACTAAAAGCAGGTCATTCAGGTCAGCAAGAGTTTTAAGAAAATTTAAACTTTACGGGAGGGGGTCAAAAGTGAAGCTTTGAATAGGTTCGAGTAGAGGAGGAGCGTGTGCAGATGTGTTGGCCTCAGAAGGCTTGGTGCCACAGTGAGTTTTTGTTAGAATTAGTAGTATATTTTAAGAACGTTAATATAATATACCAAATCTATAAGTATTCCGCGGCATGCGCCTGCACCGAATATTCCATATTCATTTAATAAAAATAGCTATCGTAGTTAGGGTCAGTGTCGGAACTAATTTAAGCTACCTATTATAGCATAAAAAACACTATGTACGATTTATCACACTAGTAAAAAAAAGGAAACAATGAATTAGTGAAACCATTTGTCCTACAGTGCTCTGATTCAAGCTTCTTCTTGGGGCGTGTGTTTCTGTTGACTGCAGCGTCGGGGGGTAGTAGGGAACGGTGTTTATCACTCAAAACCAGTCCAAACTTATACATCGGATGGTGTGTGCGCTCTTTAAGGGTTGAGATTCGCAGAGCTACGAGGGCAGCTTCGTAAGTGACATACTTGGTTCATTAAAACTTGGATCCACTATACGCATTGTATTTGAAGACCAATATTTGAAGGCTATATTTACAGGCAAGAAGCAATGCTATCTTACCTGTAATCTTGTGGTCCAAATACTGGCTGTATCTGCTAGCAGCTTCTTGATATAAGTTTCGCGATCAAGTATTTCATACAAAAGTTCTTCCTGAGAGGCAAGACTACCACTTCTAGTCAATGTTGATGAACTCAGCATTATCTGAACTTCTTCAACTCGGTCACGAAACAGAGATTTTTCGGCTTCAATCTGTAGCAGCAGACCTGTAATAATAGCTACATAATTTTGGATAAAGTAAAAATTCTCTAGATTTGATATTTTTTGTCAAATGTTATTGTTCACTTTATGCAGTTTGTTTAAAAAAAAAAATCATTTGAAAAGTACTTTTCTGATAGAAAAAAAGGAAGGAGTAATATTTGATAAATGAAAGACCAAGAATGTTCCTGTCGGAATAAAAAAGAAGAATCAATTGACGCGAAATTCTCTCCCAAGGGAGGTTTATTTTCAACTAAGCTTTCAATAGTATATATATATATATATATATATATATATATATATATATATATATATATATATATAATATATATATATATATATATATATATATATATATATATATATATATATATATATAATATATATATATATATATATATATATATATATATATATATATATATATATTATATATATATATATATATATATATATATATATATATATATATATATATATATATATATATATATATATATATATATATATATATATATATATATATATATATATATATATATATAATATATATATATATATATATATATATATATATATATATATATTATATACATATATATATATATATATATATATATATATATATATATATATATATATATATATATATATATATATTATATATATATATATATATTATATATATATATATATATATATATATATATATATATTATATATATATATATATATATATATATATATATATATATATATATATATATATATATATATATATAATATATATATATATATATATATATAATATATATATATATATATATATACATATATATATATATATATATATATATATATATATATAATATATATATATATATATATATATATATATATTATATATATATATATATATATATGTATATATATATATATATATATATATATATATATATATATAATATATATATATATATATAAATCAAGTGACATGATTTTGTGCTTCTAACCCTATTTTGGGTAGTCATTGTCAAGGTAATTTACTTTTCGTGCTTAAAATAATTTGCAATCATATTCAAATTCAGTTCTTGAGCATATATATTTTTTTCTTTTTTTAACCATGTCAGCTCATCCGACAAAACCATTTAAGTAAAATGTGCAACAGTTTGCTATTTATGAGATTGTAGCAACCATTTTTAGACTTGACAATATTAAAACTACATATTGTTGTAATAAATAGTCAATAAATAGTCACTTTGACGACTATTTCTATACTTATTGATTAGTTTTAAGGTTTTTGCTCCTACATTTCAGACCAAAGGCTTTTGAGACAGGACTTTTTACCATCTACTTAAAACCTGCGTCTGTCTCTATTCAACCTTCCCCATTTTCAGACTATCATACAGGATAAAAGGTAAAAAGCTGAATCAGATTATGATATTACTCTTGTATTTAGTAATAGCAGCACCTGCCACGATTAGAGAGATTTAAAAATTCCTGAAAGAGTGTTTGAAAAACGTCACTCTAATCCTTAAAGAGGTTTTAGAAAGTGCCCTAACTTTGTTAAAAAGCGTTTAGGTGAAGTTATGTATCGCATCTATTAATATACATCTGGTTTTCTTCTGGAGTTTAATACGATTTCTTACTGGGTATGACTTTTTGGTAAGGTCTATGGCTATTTGAAAGCCCGACACTTTTTAAGCAAAACAAAGAAAGAAAGAAAAAAAAAGATCATTACGCTTAAGAGCGTAGAGTAGCTAGAAAACAGAAGAGGAAACTGAGGAAAAAAAGGAAAAAGAAGAGGAAGTAGGAACAGAAAAATAGCTGGAGATTATTTGGTGAATTAACTTTACAGCTTACCAAAAACATACCAATAAGAAACTGCATGGTTACTGCGATGATGCAAAAAACAAATACACATCCAGTAGAAATGAATATTTAATTAAGCAAATTATGTAATATCCCTTGCAAGAAAATAGTTCATTTTCCAAAAAAAAGAGTATTTACAATGTGTTAAAGGCTATTATTCAGAAAGGAAAAAAAAAACTATTTTCCTTAAATTTTTATCCAATAAAAGTAAAAAAAAGAATAAAACAAGTGAACGGGTATTTGCATTTACGTTAGGGGGAAGGGCTTCAAACCCGTATCCCTTTATCCTCCAAAATCTTGACAATTTTGCCGCTGTTTTCAGTAGAAACGCTTATTTTTGCATTTTCAGAACTTGACTCCACCTCCCCCCACAGATATTAAGTTTGTGCGTACATCTTTGGCCCAATACTATCAATTAAGCCTCCCCAAAAAGACAACTCTAGCCTTGGAAGGTTTCAACACTTTATTCAATTTATACAATAATGTTACCTGAAACCGCCGATTCGTGCTTTGTCCCTGAGAACTCGAATCCAAGCGTCTGTAAGCCTTCTTTAACACTTGAGTAGACCATAGAACCAGCTAATGTTAGATTTTTTATTTCGTCCATTGTATATTTCAATAAGAATGTAAACGGAAAGGAATTAATGTTAACAGATGGTAAGGATATCTCCTAAAATTAAAAAATCCAGATTGAGCAATTTTTCTTAAATAAAAAAGTAACTCTGTACTTACACATGTTACTTCCGAAAATTGGATTAGGACGAGGTAATAGCCCCTTCGGAAACCCTAATAGCCCCTTTGGAAACCCTAATAGCACCTTTTAAAGCCTAAAACTACAAATTGCCCATTGATAAGTACTGTATTAGCTAAATAAAGAACTTGTAGTTTGTTCCACATCCCAACAAATTACTTAGTCAGACAAAAGACCAACAAAAAAAGGAAAATGGAGACCACACTACCTTTCCATCATAAACAAAAAGCAGAACAATAGAGACATTTTTTGTACACGACAATGGAATAACTTTAAACTTCGTTGAAGTAATGATGCTAGGGCTGTTTTTTTTAAAGTTTTTTAAGCCCATTTTAGTTTTAAAGTTCGCACTTTAATGTAAGTATCTTTTTTATGTTTTTGCTTGTGTTATGCTGAGGACATAGGGCCAAAATATTGATTTAAAGTTGCATTCCACTGTATTATACAAAAAATTTCCCTGTTGTTCTACTGGTTGTTTAGCAAAAAAGGAAGAGAAGAACAACAAAAACGCACAATTTATTTAGATTAGAAATCATTGGCATAGCCAGAAATTGTCCCTGAGGGGGAGGGGGACTAAACAAATCCGAAATGAACTCGGTCCGTTTCAGTAGAAACATTCCAAACCAAAGGAAGGATTATTAATTGTATTGATTTGGGTTTTAAACGGACCTATACACTAGCTCCTCAATGCTACCCCAATAGTTATGGCAATGTTCTAAATATCTTTAAGACTTCTGTTTCTTCATGTCGGGTACATATTTCTTACAGAAAATTTACAAGCATTTTCATAGTACATAAAAAAAAGAGATTCCTAGGGACTTAAGTAATAACAAAATGTTATCACTGAAGTTAGCCACATTCAAACACAGCTATGAACTTTTTTCTTCATATTGTTTGTACTAAAATGTGGGTCAATACCACTGTCTACGGCTATAATGAAAGGAAGACTAAGATGATAGGTAGAGTTTGACTGATGAGGGTGGATAGGTTTCATGAAAAAGGGGCTTATTCAGAATTCCACAGAAGCCAGACGGATTCCAATCCCACCATTTCCCCAAACACATCCAATAAAAATTTTGAGATAGCCATTTTGTTAAACGTAGTTGAAAGATCTGGAAATTATGTCTTTGAGGGGGGCACTCCCGCCAGAGCCCTCAGGGCAAGAGTTGTAAGTAATGCCTTAGGGGCATGTAGTTTTTACAGAACGCGTTGTCGTCAAAAACTTCAAAAAGGGTTCATTCGAATGGAAATTCAAAGAGCCAGTGCCCTTTTTTTATAGTCAAAAGTGATTGGAGGGCAACTAACCCCCCTTCACGCCCACTATTTCCCCAAACACATCCAATCAAAATTTTGAGATAGACACTTTGTTCAACGTAGTTTAAAGTTCTGTAAATTAGAATTAAAAATGACACCCCCCCACAGCCCTCAGGGCAAGGGTTGAAAGTTATGCCCTGGGGGACTATAAGATTTTTATAGAAAGCTCTGTCGTAAAAACTTCAAAAAGGGCTCATTCGATTGGAAGTTGAAAGGGCTAGTATCCTTTTTAATAGTTGAAAGTGATTGGAGGGCAACTAAACCCCCTCTCACTCCCACCATTTCCCCAAACACATCCAATCAAAATTTTGAGATAGACACTTTGTTCAACGTAGTTTAAAGTTCTGGAAATTAGGTCTTTAAAGATGACACCCCCCCCCCCCCACAGCCCTTAGGGCAAGGGTTGTAAGTTATGCCCTGGGGGAATATAGGTTTTATTTTATTTTATAGAAAGCGTTGTCGTAGGAAGTTCAAAAAGGAATCATTCGATTGGAAATTGAAAGGGCAAGTGCCCTTAATAGTTGAAAGTGATTGGAGGGAAACTGACCCCCCTCTCTTGCCCACCATTTCCCCAAACACATGCAATCAAAATTTTGAGATCTAGTTTGTTAAACGTAGTTGAAAGTTGTGGAAATTAAGTCTTTGAGATGATAACCCCATCACAACCCTCCGGGCAAGGGTTGTAAGTTATGCCCTGGGGGCATATAAGGTTTTTATAGAAAGCATTGTCGTAAAAACTACAAAAAGAGCTCATTCAATTGGAAACTGAAAGGGCTAGTGCACATTTTTAATAGTCGAAAGTGATTGGAAGGCAACTAACACCCCCCTCACACCCATCATTTTCCCAAACACATCCAATAAAAATTTTGAGATAGCCATTTTTTACAACGTAGTTGAAAGTTCTAGAAATTATGTCTTTGAGGAGAACTGCCCTCAAGGCAAGGGTTGTAAGTTATGCCCTGGAGGCATATAAGGTTTTTATAGAAAGTGTTGCAGTAAAAACTTCAAAAAGGGCTCATTCGATTGGAAATTGAAAGGGCTAGGGCTCTTTTTAATAATCAAAGTGATTGGGCTACTAAACACCCTCTCACACCCACCATTTCCCCAGACACATCCAATCAAAATTTTGAGATAGCCATTTTGTTCAACGTAATTTAAAGTTCTGGAAATTAGGTCTTTGAGGATGACAACCCCCCCCACAACCCTCGGAGCAAGGGTTGTAAGTTATGCCCTGGGGGCATATAAGATTTTTATAGAAAGCGTTGTCGAAAAACTTCAAAAATGGGCTCATTTGATTGGAAATTGAAAGGGCTAGTGCCCGTTCTAAAAGTCGAAAGTGATTGGAGGGCAACTATCCCCCTATCACGCCCACCAGTTCCCCAAAAACTTCCAATCAAAATTTCGAGATAGCCATTTTGTTCAACGTAGTTGAAAGTTCTGGAAAGTAGGTCTTTGAGGATGACAACCCCCCACAGCCCTCAGGGTATGTAAGCTATACCCTGGGGACATACAAGGTTTTTATAGAGTTGTCGTAGAAACATTAAAAAGGGTTTATTCGATTAGAAATTGAAAGGGCTACTGCCCTTTTTAATAGTAGAAAGTGATTGAACCTACCATGAGTTACTACGAGAACACAACTGCTGCCATCTATAATTGAGTCTAACGTCGACAGGTTATAATTTATTCAAGGATTATTGATCCATTAACGGGTCAATGACACCATATTCAAGGTCGATTTATTTGGTGTTTCTAAGTGTAATGACTCTGGGGCGAAGTTTGCACATGCACACTGAATTCTAAAGGGAACAATGTATTGATCGATTAGAGGGGAAGTAGTTTTCTGAGAAATTGATTACATAATCAGCAGTGAATGTATTTATTCCAACTGGAACAGGATCACGTGTCTCTTTCTAAGCCAATCAGGGAAGTTACGTAAGGTTTCCCATTACATCAGAATTCGCCCTTGAGATTTTGTATATACCGGACATGCGTTGTGGTTAAACTATCATACTGTTTTAAGACATCATGGATAAAGCATTGAATATTGATGAGTTGAAAACTTTGGCTACATCGATTTATAATGTGAGTTTTTTTAGTAAATTTTCTTAGTTTATTTCCAAATAAAATCATTTTACGTAGCCCCCTTCCAGTAAATTCAAATTCAGGGTATACCCCCCCCCAATACGAATCACCACTATGTAATGTTTATACTCGATAGAAAGCGTAAAATACGCTTTTTTACCATGTAAACCACCACCCCTCCCCCTGTTTACGACTTCAATTCTTTCATTGGAAATAATTCTTTTTTTGATAAATTCTTGGTTTCTGTATCCTACCTAAAAGTGACAGCGAACTTCCGTCAACTCTTAGGTATACTGACCCCCTTATGACGCTAAACCGCTAAGATTTAAATAGCTGATAATCACTGACACCCGTCAAGTACATCCTGCTTCTTAATTCGAGTGAATTACAATAGCGGCTTAACCAAAGGTTTCGTTGAAAACGAGATATTTTTTGGTCAAATTAGCGAGAGTAAATCCTTTGAATTGCAAAGAGGAGGTTAGTGTTAGTTATAATAAATAGTTTCATATAGTATTTGTTTTCCATTTTGAGTACTCAGTGTTTATATGGGGGAGGCGGGGAAGGGGTAATGCCTCGATTCTAACAGCTTCGTTGTAAGGTGAAAACAAACTGTTTCTTCGCGTGAAAAGTAAGGGGGATTCTTTGTGCAGACATGTACACCCTTTTGACAAGAAAACTAATGTGGACATTCCGACACGCAACACTGAAGTTTAGTCTTTGGTTAGCTTTTAATTATACCATATTTATGGCTGACTATTTTGAGATCTATATTTTAAATTATTGTATTGGATTTCATGCAGTTGTTGGATCTAAAGAATAATGCTTTTTCTTTAAATTTTTTTCTAAATGGTAAAAAATAGAAACATTGATGTCTATCCTAAGGCTACAGACTACTGATTGTCAAGGTTTATTTTTCACAAGTTGTGTAATAAAAACGTTTGATTTCTAAGCCTAGTATATTTCTCGCAAATTTTTACTTTTTGCTTTGCTGAAAAGGGAGATAAATGCTTTCTAGACAAAATTATACCTGACAATAAATTCTGGTTAGGAGCGGGGGTACTAATTTTTCTTCTGTAAAAAAGGGAATCGTTTTTCCATACTAATTTTTTTCTTCTTTTTAAGGACAATTTTGAAAAATGCGTGCCTCCCCCTCAAAAGAGAGCTAAGGCTAATGGTGCTACTCCAATGCAACAGCTGGAGATAGCTGAGCCACCCAGGGCCACGCTTTACCAGCCCCTGTGTCCTCCATGCAGACAGCAATACAGTCTGGTCAAAAACCGAAAAGACAATGGGCCACAAGGATGGTAAACCCCGCTGTACAAGCCAGTGACATCGCCGCCACCACCACATCTATGCAAGAAACAGACGTCACCGTCCCATCTATCCCTCATCATGCTTTGCCAGGACCATCCTCAACTGCAGCCGGAATATAAAAATGTAAGCATTTTTACCATTTTTCAACACAGTAAAAGCGTGTCAGAGATATTAAAAGACACTTTTCGCTATTTTTTCAACCTGATAAAATATAGCGCTCTCCCTTTTGAATCATGTCAAATGCATGCATTCAGCCTGCTGAATTCTCTTGGTGAAGCCAAATAAAAAGGCACTATATTCCGGTCATAATTTCCCACAGTAAATAGCAAAATCTTTGCGATATAAACTGCTTTATTAACGAATGCTTCACCTTGCTTCTACAAATATAATAAAAACAATTTTTTATCGGAATGAGTTGTGTATCATGAGAGGATATGGTCTGAAAGGGATAGGCTATCCATTTCAAATCAAGTAAAGACCCCGTTTTCTTTCAAAGCAGATAGAGTATTAATATGAAATTTTTTGAGGGGTTGTTTGAACAAAATCAAAACCTACTATGTCATCCTTTTAGATTGTAAATATCTTATATTAAGTTGGAACTTTCAGAATATATAGAGTAGGGAACAGTGAATTAACCAAATGCTACTATGTGCATACTGCTACTACTACTAAGTGCGTTTTAAATAATATATAAATAATAATCTAATTTTAAAAATAGGGTGATTTAGACACTTTGAAAATAAGCTATTTTCTTTTATACGTTGCATTGGTTCCATATTCGCCAACTCCCCCTGCTTGTCAGTCGGAGAAGAAAAAGACGCGCGTGTGGAGTTCTGTAACATTTCACCATGGACTGGTATTGTTAACGAAATTCATGTCAATATTGAGGATTTTTTAACTGATTATTTTAATGTAGATAATAGCGCAGTTGAGCAGGGGGACTTGAGTCCGAATACTTTACAGCTTTTAGAGGATTTTGCCAATGAATTAACAGGGAACCCTCCCCCCACTGATTACATACTTCCACTTCAAACTAATGAAATGGCATCAAACAACCCTATTGTTGAACAATGTGGGGGAGGGGTGGTGATAATATACAAGAGGGGGAGGAGGAAGATGAAAATACCCAATTTACGACTTTTCCCGAATTTCAGCTCTCAAATTCAATTTTACATACAATAGTTGTCTACACTGCGACTTTTAAGGATCCTTTTAATTCGCTTATGGGGGTAATTTTGTAGTTGACCCTATAGAAATTGTCCATATATATGTAGATAGAATTCGTGCACTGTTAGAAAACCAGATTCAGTTGTGGAGAGGTAGGGATTCAATTAAGGTTTCAACTGTTTTAAAGGTGTTTTATTTAAATGAGGGTAAAAGCGAGGTTTATCGCCATTATGTACAAACCGAGATGCGAGTGGTCTATCCGCATTTAAAAAATTATGAATCAGTTTTTATGGATTGGATAGACCACATTATTACGCATCTCGAAAATTATAGCGAAAATGGGAATGGGTCTGTGGTTCTTTTTGTTGAAAATTTAAGTGTAAATATTTGTAAATTTAAAAACGATTTTATTTCAAGAGGGGGGGCAGGTGGGGAAAGGTCAATAGTTTTAAAATATAATCCAGCTTTAGAGGGTTGCAAAGGTGTTCAGCGAATCTGTTTCGAAACAAGTCAAAAATGTTTCATGTACGCTTTCCTCATTTCAGCATTCGAGCCTCTAGCAGATGTTGCTACAAAGAAAAATTTAGAATACTGGGCCGTGCATGGGAAGGTGGGGTCCGATTTTCCCATTGTAGATTTTTCATGTTTAGAGGGAAAATACCCAGTAACGCTCAGGTCCATTGATATTTTTTAAAGGGCCAATGCCCATTTAAATATCGGCGTTACTGTGGTTCAATATGAAACTGAATTTGAGGATGGGGTTCGTTCTAATAAGAAGGGGGTGGTGTTCCCAGTAAGGGGCCCGTCGATTGAATTGGTGAGACACTGGGTTTGGTTGTTGTACACACCACCTAGTGAACTCGATGCAAAAGGCCATTTTAATCCTATTACAGACAACATCAGAGTTCTGGGGGAGGGTAAGACTAGGGAGACACGTATCTACTGTCCGACATACCTGTCTCGATTTTGGACTGAATTAAAGTTACAAAATCATATGAAGCATTGTAGACGGCATGGCTACCAGTCAGTGGAAACGGTTTCAGGTGATGGGGCAATTTTAGATTTTAAAAATTTTCAAAATACCCTCCTCCAAAGCAATAAAATCTCTGTAGATTGTGAAGCGAAGCTAGTGGAAGTGAACGATCCTCGATTTCCGAATCGAATCAAAGAACATCGAGCCATTGCGGTTTCCTACGCCCACGCACAAAGAGACAGTTTTAACACTATGCAGTTGTTAGAAATAGTCGAAACGTTGGATGAGGGTGAGTGCATGGTCAAGGCACTGACCAAATTAATTGCCAACGCTAATGGCGCTATTTCTCGTTTGAGAAATACAGATTACCCAATGTTGTTGTCTGCAGAGGATCGTCTCGCGATTAAAAATCAAAAAATATGTTGGGTTTGTAAGGGGGAGTTTGAAGAGGGGGATAAGGGGAAAGGTACTAGGGGGAAAAGAGGAGGGAAGGGGAAAGTCAGAGACCACAATCACTTGTGGCAGGAAATATCATCAGGGCGTAGTAATTTTATACGGGTAGCACATCTATCATGCAATGTGAATGTAAGCCAGCAGTTTTTTATTCCGGTTTTCATTCACAACGCAAATTATGATTTAAAATTTATTTTACCGGCTTTGGAACGTATGCACAGGGAGGGAGGGGGAGTAGATAGTCCATGGGTAAACAATTCATTTACCTATAACATCATCCCCAAATCAGTAGAGAAGGTAGTGCTTCTCGAGTTGAAATGGCAGGTAGTGGATAACGGGCATACGTGCCTGAATAAAATCAGGTTTTTAGATTCTTTTAGTTTTTTCCCCAAGGCATTGAGTCAATTGATTCATGTGCAGAAAAGTGACAATTTTGATAGTTTTCCTTTGCTTAAACAGAACTTTCCAGACAGTGAAATGTATGACCTATTGACCTGTAAAGGTGTACATGCATACGACTATTACTGTTCTGGCGCTCGCTTAAGCAAGTAGAAACTACCTCCAATTGAAGCTTTCTTTAATTCACTCACCGACAGTGAATGCACAGCCGAGGAATATGAATTTGCCAAGAAGGTCTGGGCTAAGGGTAATTGTAAAAATGGGTGGGATTATTGTAGACTGTACTTGGCCAGTGACGTTTTAACTCTGTTAGATATTGCCTGTAAAAATACAGATTAAATCTATTCAGAGTTTGGACTAGATATAGGATATTATTTTTCCACACCACATTTGGTGATGGACTTGATTTTAAAAATTAGTAGGGAAGAAATAGGCTTGATCACTTATGTAGATCAACACCTTTTTGTAGAAAGATCAATGAGGGGTGGGTATGTTTTTCATGGAGATCACGTTTTGACAACAGATCCAAGTGGGCAAGACACTGGTGTAAATTCAAATGCAGTTTTCCTTGACATGAACTCGTTGTATCCCTCGGCAATGTCTCACTACTCTTTGCCGTGTGGGAACTATAAATGGCTTGAGAATCCTTGTCAGTTCTCCGACATTAACACCGTCGAGGACAATGGGCCACAAGGATGGTTCTTTGAAATTGATGGTCACATTCCATTTGGCGCTTCATGATTCAGTCAGAGATTTTGTTTTCCCCTGTATCAATCGACCAGTGACCAAGGACCCATACAATCGATCATTGGTTGAGGATATGGGGATGCACTGGACCCCCTCCAAGCAGAAACTGATTGCAGATCTGGACCCTAAAGAGAATATCGTTGTTCACCATATGCTTTTGCGCTGGATGGTGAAAAATGGTTTCAAGATCACCAAAATACATAGGGTCCTGCAATTCCATCAAAAACCTTATTTAAAGACGTTTATCGATACCTTTATCGATAAACACTCTCGGGCAAACAGTAAAGTAGAAAAGGAAATGTACAAGCTCATTCTAAATTCAGCGTTTGGCAAAATGTGTGAAAGCGTACGGAACAGATCTCGTTGTGACGTCGTAACTGACCCTCAAGAATGTGCACGCATTATTGCAGACCCCAATTTTACATCGTTCACGAGCATAGAGACAAGCATGGTTCTTCTACACAGGAAAAAGAGAAATGTGGTACTGAACAAGAATATAGCAGGAGGTAGTTCAGTACTTGAAATTTCCAAAAAGCTCATGCTGTCCTTTTTTACAATGTGTGCAAGGTACAATGGCCAAGGGAGGGGGAGGTTCAAGTTTACTATGGGGATACAGATTCTCAGCTGTTAAAAGTAAAAACCGGGGATTTATTGGGAGATTTAGAAAATGGGGAACACATCAGCTATCGGATGGATTTCACTAACTGGAATCCGTCCCTCTACCCCGAGTTGGTGAAACGTCAGGCCCCCAATCAACTACTCATGTTAAAATCGGAGCCGGGGAGTGATTTGATATCCAATGGGTTGTTCCCGGGTCCTAAAGCTTATTGCGTTGAAACTCATAACAGGGATGTAAAACAGGCGTGTAAAGGGGTGCCTACACATTTTGTAAAGAACAATTTCAACATGAGTGTGTACAGAAACTGTGTAGAGAGCAGCCTAGTGCCGAGAGCACAAGTGCTTGCATTTCGCCCTCTACAGTATAAAAATTATACTGTTAGAGTGGAAAAGAATGCAATGTCATGTATATCCGACAAAGTCTCTGTGCTCGAGAACGGTGTAAATGTACTCCCCACGGCCACTATAGAATTTCAGACCGGGTTGAATGTGTAGACTATCGCAATCAACTTTGTCTGGATAAATTAACCCAAACCTAGCCCTTAAAGCAAATTGTGGTCCAATTTTTTTTTCTATGGAGACAACAAATTCATAAATTAACTTAAATGCTCTAACCTAACCTAACCTTTCATGAATTAACTTAACCCAACCCAACCATTCATGAATTAACTTAAATGTTCAAACCTAGCCTAACCTGCAGCAGCAGCAGTGACGGCGACTATTGTAGACAGTTTTTCCACAGCGACCCCGGGGGGTGGGGGGTCCCGCCCGCGGCCGGCCTTCGGCCCGCGGCTGTCCCGCCCACGGCCGGTCTTCGGCCCGCGGTTCCCGGGGGGTGGAGGGTCCCACCCGCGGCCGGCCTTCGGCCTGCGGCTCCCCAGAGGGTGGGGGGTCCTTTTAAATTCGTAGTGTTCAATTGTGCTATTTTAAGTTGTAAGTTGTTTTTTTAACTGTTGTACAAATAGTGCTGTTGTACAAAAAATGTGTGTGTGTGCACAAATAGTGTTAGTGTTCTTGCTGGACAAAAAGTGTTTTTTATGACAATAAGTGTTGTTGTACATATAGTGTCGTTGTTCTTGTTGAACAAAAAGGTGTTTTTGATAATAAATATTGCTCTTGTTGAACAAAAAAAAAGTGAAAAAAATGTCGTTGTTAATAAATGTTGTTGTTCTTGAAAAGAAACGTGTTTTTATGTTAATAAATGTTGTTGCTAATAAAATATTATTGTTGTTCATGTTGAACAAATAGAGTTTTTGTTCTTGTTGAACAAGTGTTTTTGTTCAATAAATGTTGTTCTTTTTGAACAGAAAAGTGTTTTTATGTTAATAAATGAATGAAATATTGTTTTTGTTGTTCTTGTTAACATACTAGATAGATCTATGGGAAAATTATTATTACTACTTATTCATTGGAAAAGTATGGTTTACAGCTAGTTGTAGTCCGACTGTTGTCAACAGCAGCAGCAGCAGTATGTATCGATTTAAAACACCATTCAGGTCGTTTCTGTGTGGCCCATCAATGTCTGGGAAATCTGTCTATTTGAAGCAATATCACATACAGTGTTTTCAAATGGTGAATCACATTCATTAACTGCCAAATAAAAATCAGTTGGATTATAGTCATAATAGGCAGTGTCGTCACAACGATGACGTAGAAACCAAATTGTCTTGTTACCCCAACAGTTGAATCGTAGACCAGATTCTTCCTCCCAGAATAATTTAAATCCACGACGATACCAATCTCATAGAAATAAACTAAAATCACGTTTGGGATTCTTTCCAATAACACCGGGGTAAGTATCTCCCACTGATCACATTTGTCATAGTGACAATTGGAGCACAGATGTCCACTAAGGTGAGAGTCACAAGTCTCTTCAAGACATGAATTACATCCTTTAATTTGTGCTGCATATCCTCTATGTAATTTACAAGGATTACATAATTTGCACTTTTCATTATAGTCATCAATAATTGTACAATTCTCACATGATGTCCAACTGCCAAGAGTGTACATGCATAATGGACATGTATAGAACATTTCTTGGTTTCCGGTGTCAACTCTCTCACAGCTAAAACGAAACTAATCCTCGTTCGATAAATTCAGAGGGAGGAATGGGAGAGGAGTAACTCTGTGACGTCACCTCTTTCGAATGGGTGAGCCATCTACATTGAATCTATGGCAATGTTTTCAAAAGTATATCCACGATATTATTCTGCTTTGTTCAAATTAATATATCAATAAATTGAGTATAAGCATTTGAGTCACATCGACAAAGTATCATACAATAGTCCAATGGGGGAGAATCAGTTTTCATTATATTGTCAAGTGTTCCCTGAGAGAATATCTTTCGTTGAAGGGATAACTCGAGAAAATTATCATCCAGAATCAAATGTTTTTCCATAAGCACAAGATTCGATCTAATTCTCTCTTTCTCAAATTTATTCATTTTTTAATCCTATCACTCTGACTGCTGACTCTAGACTGACTATGATTCGTTAGCCTAACATTCTAACAAAAAGAAAGGGAACATTTTCGATTTCGAAACAATTTTATTGTATAATTACAGCAATAATACTACACATGTACAATTAGCGATACAGCTTATTGTCTTCGATATGCTTCACTAATGCACTTTGAAGTCTATTCACATGTGCTATATCAACTTTTGCAGCGAAGCATAATTGATCCGCCATTTTAAATTTGCTCAAAGATATCACTCTGCAATCCTCTCCCGCTAATATTTCCGACTCCCCGAATGGCTTAGAAAGAGACACGTGATCCTGTTCCCGTTAGAATCAATAATTCACTGCCGATTATGTAATCAATTCCTCAGAAATCCAGTTCCCCTCGAGTGGATCAATACATTGCCCCGTTAGAATTCAGTGCGCATGTGCAAACTTCGCCCCGGAGTAGAAACAACAAATAAATCGACCTTGAAAATGGTGTCATTGACCCGTTAATGGATCAATAATCCTTGAATAAATTATAAACTGTCGGCGTTAGACTCAATTGTAGATGGCAGCAGTTGTGTTCTCGTAGTAACTCATGATAGGTTCCTACCACTAACACCCCTCTCACGCCCACCATTTCCCCAAAGACATCCAATAAAAATTTTGAGAGAGCTATTTTTTTCAACGTATTTGAAAGTTCTGGAAATTAGGTCTTTGAGGATGACACCCCCCCCTCCCACAGCCCCCAGGGTAAGGATTGTAATCTATGCCCTTGGGGCATATAAGTTTTTTTTATAGGAAGCGCTGTTCCAGAAACTTTAAAAGGAGCTCATTCGATTGGAAATTGAAAGGGCTATTGCCTTTTTAATAGTTGAAAGTGATTGAAGGGCAACTAACCCTCCTCTCACGCCCACCTTTTCCCAAAAACATCCAATCAAAATTTTGAGACAGCCATTTTGTTCAACGTAGTTTAAAGTTCTGGAAATTAGGTCTTTGAGGATGACGATCCCCCCACAATCCTCAGGCAAAGGTTGTAAGTTATGCCCTGGGGGCATATAAGTTTTTTATAGAAAGCGTTGTCGTGGAAACTTCAAAAAGGGCTCATTCAATTGGGAATTGAGAGGATTAGTGTCCTTATCATAGGCAGCACAGTAGCGCTGCCTCAGTAAAGAACGATGTTGGCACAATGTATTGTTTTTTTTTCTTGGTTTTAGACCAGGATACTTCGTATCGAAGAAGCTGTCGTAGAAACTTCGCAAAGGGATCATTCAATTGGAAATCGGAGTGGCTTGTGCCCTTTTTAATAGTGGCTAGTGCCCTTTTTAATTTTGAGATAGCCATTTTGTTCAACGTAGTTGAAAGATCTGGAAATTAGGTCTTTGAGGATAACACCCCCCCCCCAGCCCTCAGGGCAAGGGTTGTAAGTTATGCCCTGGGGGCATATAAGGTTTTTATAGAACGCGTTGTCGTAGAAACGTCAAAAAGGGTTCATTTGATTGGAAATTAAAATGGCTAGTGCCCTTTTCAAAAGTCGAAATTGATTGGAAGGCAACTAACACCCCTTCCACGCCCACCATTTCTCCGAAATCATCCAATCAAAATCTTGAGATAGTCTTTTCAGTCTTCAGGGCAAGGGTTATAAGTTATGCCCTGGGGGCATATAAGTTTTTATTGAAATCTTTGTCGTAGAAACTTGACAAAGGGCTCATTCGATTGGAAATTCAAATGTCTAGTGCCCTTTTCAATAGTCGAAAGTGATTTGAGGACAACTAACCCCTCTCTCACGCCCACCTTTCCCCAAACACATCCAATCAAAATTTTTAAATAGCCATTTTACTCGGCGTAGTTGATTTCCCGATAGAAATTATGTTTTTGAGGAGGAGACTCCCCCGTAGAGACTCCCATACATACTTCAAAAAAGGCTCATTCGATTGGAAATTCAAAGGGCTAGTGCCCTTTTTAATAGTATAAAGTGATTGGAGGGTAACTAATTCCCCTCTCACGCCCACCTTTTCTCCAAACACATCAAATCAAAATTTTAGATAGCCATTTTGTTCAGCGTAGTTGATTTCCAGATAGAAATTATGTTTTTGAGGAGGAATCTCCCCCACAGCCCTCAGGGCAAGGGTTGTAAGTTATGTCCTGGGGACATATATGGTTTTTATAGAAAGCGTTGTCGTAGAAACTTCAAAAAAGGCTCATTCGATTGGAAATTCAAAGGGCTAGTGCCCTTTTTAATAATCGAAAGTGATTGGACGGCAACTAACCCCCCTCTCACGCTCACCTTTTCCCCAAACACGTCCAATCAACATTTTAAGATAGCCATTTTGTTCAACGTAGTTGAAAGTTCCGGAAAATAGTTCTTTGAAGATGACAACCCCCCCCCCCCACAGCCCTCAGGGCAAGGGTTGTAAGTTATGCCCTTGGGGCATATAAGGTTTTAATAGAACGCGTTGGCGTAGAAACTTGAAAAAGGGCTCATTTGACTGGAAATTGAAATGGCTAGTGCCCTTTTTAATAGTCGAAAGTGATTGGAAGGCAACAAACACCCCTTCCACGCCCACGATTTCCCCAAAAACATCCAATCAAAATTTTGAGATAGTCATTTTGTTCCGCGCAGTTTAAAATTCAGGAAATTATAACTTTGGTTAGAACACTCCCCCAGAGTCTTCAGGGCAAGGGCTATAAGTTATGCCCTGGGGGCATATAAGTTTTTATTGAAATCTTTGTCGTAGAAACTTGAAAAAGGGCTCATTCGATTGGAAACTCAAAGAACTAGTGCCCTTTTTAATAGTCTCGAAAGTGATTTGAGGGCAAATAAACCCCCTCTCATGCCCATCTTTTCCCCAAACACATGCAATCAAAATTTTTAGATAGCCAGTTTATTCAATGTAGTTGAAAGTTTTAGGAATTAGGTCTTTAAGGAGGAAAACCCCTCCACCCCCACAGCCCTCAGGGCAAGGGTCGTAAGTTATGCCCTGGGGACAAATAAGGTTTTTATAGAAAGCGATGTTGTAGAAACTTCAAAAAGGGCTCATTCAATTGGAAATTGAAAGGGCTAGTGCCCTTTTAATACTCGAAAGTGATTGAAGGGCAACTAACAATCAAATTTAACAATCATATCCAATCAAAATTTTGAGATATCCATTCTGTTCAACGCAGTCGAAAGTTCTGGAAATTAGGTCTTTTAGGACGAAAACCCCATCCGAGCCCTCAGTGCAAGGGTTGTAAGTTATGCCCTGGGGGCATATAAGGTTTATATGGAAAGGTGTTGTAGAAATTTCAAAAAGGGCTCATTTGATTGGAAATTGAAATTGCTCTTTTTAGTAGTCGAAAGTGAGTGGAGAGTAATTAACCCCCCTCTCATGCCCACCGTTTCCCCAAACACATTCATTCAACATTTAGAGATAGCCATTTTGTTCAACGTAGTTGTAAGCTCTCGAAATCATGTATTTAAGGATGAAAAACCCCCAGAGCCCCCAGGGAAAAGGTTGTAAGTTATGCCCTGGGAGTATTTTATAGATAGAGTTGTCGTAAAAACTTCAAAAGGGGCTTATTCAATTGGAAATTGGGTTTTTATAGATAGAGTTGTCGTAAAAACTTCAAAAGGAGCTCATTCAATTGGAAATTGAGAGGACTAGTGCCTTTTTTAATAGTTGAAAGTGATTGGAGGGTAACTAACCCCCCTCTCACGCCCACCATCCCCCAAAAACATCCAATCAAAATTTCCAGATAGCCATTTTGTTCAACGTTGCAGAAAGTTCTGGAAATTATGTCTTTGAGGATGACAACCCTCCCCCCCCCCCAGCCCTCAGGGCAAGGGTTGTAAGTTATGCCCTGGGGGCATATAAGGTTTTTATTGAAAGCGTTGTAGTAACTTCAAAAGGGCTCATTTGATTGGAAATCGAAAGAGCTATGTGCCTTTTTTAATAGTTATAAGTGAAGGGAGAGCGACTAACGCACCTCTCACGTCCACCATTCTCCCAAACACATCCAATCAAAATTTTGAGATAGCCATTTTGTTTAACGTAGTTAAAAGTTCTGGAAATTATGTCTTAGAGGATGACAACCACCCTCACAGAAATTACAATAAATAACCGAGTCAAACTCAAAACGAGCAGAAATTAACATAAGTTGGGCTCAAAACCCCTTTGCCTTTCCAAGGCCAGAACATAATTTGCACTTTACTGAAAAAATACAAATGAATGTGCATTGTCAGTTTAATATACATATACTGATATTTAGTAATCTAAATATTAATATTATTTGATTTATTAAAGTTATTAAAGCAAAAACATTTATATTTCTTTCAGTAAAGTGTAAATTATATTCTGGCTTTGGGAAGGCATAGGGGTTTTGAGCCCAACTTAAGTTAATTTCTGCTCGTTTTGAGTTTGACTCGGTTATTTATTGTAATTTCTGTTCGTTTTGCGTTTCATTTATTTGTCGATGCTGATTTGTGGTAGTTTCACGCTTGGTAGATTATTTGATTTTATTTTTGCTCATTTTTTGTTTAATGGAGTTCTTTACTTTTCTTTGAAAAACTTATTTTGTTTTTACACAAAATGGTTACATGAAACAAAATGACTATATCAAAATGGCTAACAAAATGGCTATATCAAAATATTTATCATCGTCAAAGACCTAATTTCCAAAAACTTTTAACTTCATTGAAAAAAATGGATATCTAAAAATTTTTATTGCACGTTTCTGGGGAATTGGTGGACGTGTGAGGGGGGTTAGTTGCCCTACAATCACTTTCGACAATTAAAAAGGGCACTAGTTCTTTAAATTTCCAATTGAATTAGTCCTTTTTGAAGTTTCTACGACAGTGGCCACATATCTAGAAAAAATTGTTTTCTGACTTCAAAATATCCAAATACTTTACCCCCCCCCCTCCCCTATGTGCAAATACATAGCCCAAGTTATATATTTCCCATATATTCTGTCACTTATCTTTGTCTTGTCTCGCGCTAAGCTGAAAAAAAAAACTAACAAAAAACTTGACTTGAGTGAGTTACCCATAATACACAAGTACCAAAACTCCTTCCCCCTACGGAAATAAAAAAAAAAATAAATAAAACTCAAATAAAATTCTCAAATTCGGAAAGCCTTCTTTTCCATGTGTGGGGGGGGTATTTACCAGGGGGTAAAGTATCCTGATATCGAAGCGCTGGAAGTCTTCCGTACTAGACACAGTAGCATTACTTGGAGCAGACTTCGACTCTGACCACACTCTCCTGATGTCAAGGTTCAAGCTAAGAATGAGAAAATTGCAAAAAGCAACAAAAATCCCAAGATTCCGGCTGGATCTGCTGCGGGATCCCGCAAAAAGGCAGACCTACACTTCCACTCTATCTGAAAAATTCCGAGAGATCCTGAAAAATCATTCTTCCTTGACCACTGCTAATGAGATAGACTCCCTGACCGAGCAGGCTACATCAGCTATCATAGAGACAGCGAATGACGTCCTTGGAAGAAAAACTCCAAATGAAAAACCATGGATCACAGATGAGATCATTGCACTATGCGAGGATAAGCGACTTTTTTGCAATAAATCCGACCGTCACAGTTGGGATACTTACAAGCTCCTCAAGAGAAGAGTAGAGCGAGAGATCAGAAAGGCACTACGTAACCACCTGCGAAAGAAATGCGAAGACTGCGAAGTACTGTCCAAGAAGGGGAATAGCGGAGCAGTTTTCAGAATGGTACGCGAGTTAAGCCGGAAAAAAGAGCCGCAAACATCAGTGATCCTGGACAAAGACGGAAATGAGATCTACGATTCAAAGATGAAACTTGAAAGATGGAAAGAATACTTTAACGATAAACTGAATCCCCCAGTAGCTGCGGATCCTAAAATACTAACCCGCTTCCCCATACCCGACCAAGAACTCAGACCACCACCCCCACTCAAGTCAGAAACCGAGTCAGCAATCAAGACGCTCAAACAAGGAAAAGCCCCTGGCCCAGACGGAGTCACCGCTGAACTCATTAACGTCGGATCGGATGATGTAACTGATCTGTACCATGCCATTGTGTTCAGCAGTAGATTAATAGCCAGTGAGCTTTGTTTAGCAGTTGTATCTACAGCTGTTACTTTGCTACAATTTTCTAGGTGGGGGTCTGCTCAATTTTCTAAAAAATATGTAACCCCAACCATTGCATTTTAATTCACAGCGCAATGTAGAGGTGTAATATTGTCAGAATCTTTTTCTGGTGTGGTTATTTATTCTTCGTCCAGAAGCTCCTCCCAGTTGTCTGGTATTTTTTCCTTTGTTGCTGGCTCTGGAGTAAAGTCATTGACTTTTAATTCCTCCGTCGCCTCTTCTGATTTTGTAACGGCAAAAGGGGCTGACTCTTTTTCTTTTTTAGGCCTGATTCTTGTTCCAGGTCGAGCTGTCCTTTCAGTCATTCTTTTCTGTTCAGAAAGAAGAAAAGATGTTGAATCGGCCCATGCTTCTAAAGTTGCTGCCATTCTTTGCTTTTTGTGTTTTTGCTTTGCTGTAAGAATTAATCTTTTGGGTTTACGCTCATTTCGTGCATTTGATTCCTTGGTCACTTGATCCTTTGCTCCTTCCTTGGTTCTTGATTCATCAATCTCTTCTACAAAATCATTCTGAGTTTCTGTTGAACTCCCTGATGAATTGTATGACCTTTTTTCTTCTTTACAGGGGTTTTCTTCTGTTTCGGTCTGAGCAGCATTGTATTGACGCTGTTCTTTTTCTTTTGTGGTTATTTTCTCTTCGTCCAGAAGCTCCTCCTAGTTGTGTGGTATTTTTTCCTTTGTTGCTGGCTCTGGAGTAAAGTCATTGACTTTTACTTCCTCCGTCGCCTCTTCTGGTCTTGTAATGGCGAAAGGGGTTGACTCTTATTCTTTTTTAGGCCTGATAACAGCACCTGATGACACTGAAACTGACAGGCCTGATGACACTAGAAACTGACAAATATCTAATGCGCCTTGTCTGGCAGCATAATGTAAAGGGATGAAACTTTTAAAATCTAAAACATTTACAGTTGTCCCGTTTGAAACTAGTAGCTGACAAATATCTAGTCTACTTCCTTCAGCAGCATAATGTAAAGCTGTTTTCTGGAAATTGTCCTTCAAATTAGGGTGTACTTCATTTTTTAGATGAAATTCCGACGCATCTATTTGATTCGTAAATACAGCCATGCGTAAATTGGATAGCATGTTTTCATTCGCACCAGTTTGATCTTGGCCTACTTTGTTTTGACCCAGGGGCTCAACTTTATTTTGCCTTAAACCTGAACCTTCTTCTTTATCTTTTTGCATCTTTTCCATTTCTTTTTCCAAGTCGCCTATGGTTGAACTCAATTTGGCAATTTGAAAATAAAAGCTGGATAAAATTCCGTCCATATCACGTGTTCCAATTTGGCTTAGGTATCTTTTCAATTTTTTCTGCAAGTGAGTTTGTCTGTCGTATAAAATCCATTAATTGCTTCCGCAGTCTGAATCTTTTTTTCACTTCTGGGGACCTATAAAATGTGGATAACATTTTGGCAACTGCGGCAATCTCTTTGTCAGGTTTTTCAAATGGGTCAATCTGTTTACTCGTAGCCATCTTTTCAATTGCGGCCTTTTGTCTATTTGACCTGAATTGTCATTTTCCATGTTAGCTTTTTTAGCAACAGGTCCCAGTTTAGAAGTTCCAGTAGATTTACAGATATTCATCTGCTTCACTACTGCTCTCTTCTCTCCTACAGGACACCGTACATCTTTTTTCCTTCTCAAAATTTAACATTTTGCTAAGAAAGTTACACATGATAGATTGTTTGCTTTGCAGTAAATTAATATTGATTAAATAATAAGAAAATCACTGGAAACGGTCATTTATGTTCAAGAGATGACGTCATTTAGGTAGCTCGCTTTTTTATGACGTCAGTCAACATCATTTTCTATTTTACCTGTCAATTTAGAAAATTCATTTGCGATGACGTCACGCAAAAGAAATTACCTTTCTTTTGGGTATTAACAGTACAAGAAAAATACCGATAACTAGTCATAAATGACTTCATCCAAGGAGGAAGGGGGTTAACGAGTCTAAGCCCCTTCCCCCCGCAATATTTCTTCGACTATTATACTGGTACTAAAAATACAGGTAAAACAATAATTTCTCCTAAAAAACTAAAAATTATTTCTTCAACTAGTAGAATGGTTGGAAAATATATCATGGACAGCGCAAAAGCGCTGCCTAACTAAAGAACGATGTTGGCACAATGTGTTAACATTTTTTTTTCTCCATACCCGGGCACTTCGTATCGAAAAAGTTGTCGTAGAAACTTCGAAAAGGGCTCATTCGATTGGAGATTGGAGTGGCTAGTGCCCTTTTAATAGTCGAAAGTGATAAGAGGGAAACTAGCCCCCCCCCCCACGCCCATCATTCCCCCAAACACATCCAATCAAAATTTTGAGATAACTATTTTGTTCAGCGTAGTTGACTTCCAGATAGAGAATGTTTTTGAGGAGGACACTCCCCCACAACCCTCGGGGCAAGGGTTTAAAGTTATGCCCTGATGGCATACAAGAACGACGTTGGCACAATGTATTATTTATTATTTTTTGCTTTAGAGCAGGGCACTTCGTATCGAAGAAGTTGTCGTAGAAACTTTGAAAAGGGCTCATTCAATTGGAAATTGGAGTGACTTGTGCCCTTTTTAATAGTCGAAAGTGATTGGAAGGCAACTAACACCCCTGCTACGCCCACCATTTCCTGAAACACATCCAATCAAAATTTTCAGATAGCCATTTTGTTCAGCGTAGTTGATTTTCATAGAAATTATGTTTTTGAGAAGGACATTCACCCACAGCCTTCAGGGCAAGGGTTGTAAGTTATGCCCTGGGGGCATATAAGGTTTTTATAGAACGCGTTGTCGTAGAAACTTCAAAAAGGGCTCATTCGATTGGAAATTCAAAGGGCTAGTGCCCTTTTTAATAGTCGAGAGTGATTGGAGGGCAACTAACCCCCCTCTAATGCCCACCTTTTCCCCAAACACATCCAATCAAAATTTTGAGATAGCCATTTTATTCAACGTAGTTTTAAGTTATGGAAATTAGGTCTTTGAGGATGACAACCCCCCAACAGCCCTCACGGCAAGGGTTGTAAGTTATGCCCTGGAGGCATATAAGGTTTTTATAGAACGCGTTGTCGTAAAAACTTCAAAAAGGGCTCATTCGATTGGAAATTGAAATGGCTAGTGCCCTTTTTAATAGTCGAAAGTAATTGGAAGGCAACTAACACCCCTTCCACGCCCACCATTTCCTTAAACACATCCAATCAAAATTTTGAGACAGCCATTTTGTTCCACGCAGTTTAAAATTCAGGAAATTATACATTTGAGCAGGACACTCCCCCCACAGTCTTCAGGGCAAGGGTTATAAGTTATGCCCTGGGGGCAAATAAGTTTTTATTGAAATCTTTGTTGTAGAAACTTCAAAAAGGGCTTATTCGATTGGAAATTCAAAGGTCTAGTGCCCTTTTTAATAGTCGAAAATGATTTGAGGGCAACTAACCCCCCTCTCACGCCCACCTTTTCCCCAAACACATCCAATCAAAATTTTTAGATAGCCATTTTGTTCAGCGTAGTTGATTTCCAGATAGAAATTATGTTTTTGAGGAGGGAACTCCCCCAGAGCCCTCAGGGCAAGGGTTGTAAGTTATGCCCTGGGGGCATACAAGAACAAAATTTTTGTAGGTGTTCCTAGATGTGCAATGTTGAAATTCGCAGAAACAGACGATTAAACAGCCGAAAAGTATGGCATTGATGTTATTTAACATGTAAATTTTAGTGATAATTAAGTTCTTATAAAAAAAAATTGTAAATTGAGAATTTACCCAATTTGACTAAATTAGAATCAAGTAGTTGCGGGCATACATCAAGCCATGGCTAATTGTAGAAAAAGCCAAGACGGATAGTCCGATTGAGTGAGAGGCAAATCTGGGATAAGCCCTTTTTATTTATACAATCTTTTGAATAAAATCAAGTAGTTGCGGGCATGCATCAAGCCATGGCTAATTGTAGAAAAAGCCAAGACAGATAGTCCGATTGAGTGAGAGTAGACCTATACATTTTTTTTTTTTTAAATAATTTAAGCACTGAAATTACACATTAAAACTTTATTTTTTGCATAAAGCAACATGCTAAGGCTAAACTCGACGTGTCAAGGAGTAATTTTAAGCTATTTTCCAATGAATTCCAATGTAATATCTGAATTTCAGATACCAGATCCTGCTGAAAGTTATAGTAAGAAGCAATAATTCTAAAATAAAATAATTTAAATGTATCCACATAACACTTACCCTTAAACCAATAGCTGTATATTTCATTGATACCACCATATCATCCATACCAAAATACTGATAGTGATCAACATGAAGCCGGTGTGGACACTCACTTCCTCTTCTTCTATAAACATGCCCATAAAATCTAATTTCCAAATATTTTGCAAATGACAAATTCCAAGCATCATCTGACAGTGCTGTTACTGGTGAAAGACTCTTACATCTTTTGCAATAAGTCCATAAAAGTATGGCTCCATCTCTTGCAGGGAGAGGATTTTCAAGTTTTCTGAGTATAACGTGAATACAGGCATCTCCATGTACGAATCGACGGATGTGGGATATCATACTTGCTTTACACGTGGCTGAAGGACAGGGGAGATCTTGCACATTAAAACACAGACGCTCGAGGAAATTGCCAAGAGTGAGATCACTTTTGCCATAAAATTCGATAGTCATTGGCCTAAAGCTTAAACTATTAGTACATTCAATTACATTCAAAGAAATGACATCCAGAATTACCAATCCGCTCGAACCTAATGTAGTATTTTAACAGAAAATTTATAGAACTTTGAGAGGCAAATTTATAAAATATTCAATTACCAAAAGAAAACAAAGCAAAATGTAGAAGACACTATCGTGTCCTTCTAGTAAATCCATAAGACTATCACAAATTCAACATTGCGTCCCTAAAAATAAAGACACACACAAAAAAAAAAAAAATTATTTTCAGCAAAAAAAGAATTTAAATTATTTTATTCAGTAAATTACATTTATAAATCACACTTTAATGTGGCTTTTATAAAAAATTTGCCAGATCAATGACAAAATGAGTTATGCCAGAAAATATGATAATCACTGGCCTAGAAATTGAGATACTCTCAGCAAAAACAGTACTATAAGCAAAAAACTGTTAAAAAGTTTGATTACCAAAAGAAAAGAAGACAAAATGAAGGTTGTTCCGGCATTCTAACGAAACCATATTTCTATGACGAATTCAACAAGGCATCCCTAAATACTAAGGACACAACAAAACTAGTCAATGTTTTTGGCATAAACATGATTTAAATCATTTTTACAGTATATTCTTTTAATAGACCACATTTCAATGTGGGTTTCATAAATTTTGGCTCAAAGGTTGATGGATATTGAAGGCAGAGTTGCTATTTGCGCAACATACCTGTCAAGATACTATTCAATTTCAGTTTTAAACGATTAATTATTTTTTTACCCTAATTCAAATATTTTTAAACATAAAACAAGCAAAAAATATTAATAAAAATCTAAATTTAGACCACAGAAGGACAGTAGAAAAAAACCTTATGCATTCGCATTGCCAAAAATTAAAAACTGTAGTTGTTGATTTTGATGTTACTGACGCATGAATCAGCTCTGTCATGTACGCATCAATCTCCTCCACAGACAGTGGGCAGCTAATAAAATAAGTGAACATATTCAGGGTTATGAGGCCATTCAGCAAAAGATGAGAAATCTGATTTTTCAAGAAGGTTTTCAAACAAAATCCTCGAGCTAAATGATTTTAAGCCTCTCCCATTGGACCTGATTCACAGTGAAAAGAGAAAATTGTAACAACACTATTTTGAATCAGATCAACAGTAAATGTTGTTTTTTTAAAGTGGAATTTGGTTGATTCCCCAAATTATAGTGTCATTAAAACTATTTTTTAGATTCTATTACATTTAGAAGAACAACAATAACTCTCGGTTTACAGGCAACTGTCTCAGAAGTGTTGAAATGTCAGTTGCGACTTTCAAGGGTGGCAGCGAGGATGTTGGTGCTAGGTTTGAAAAACGTTCGAAGATTACTATCAATATATCAAGTTTCCTTATTTTGTGACGCTGTGGCACAATTCTATTCCTTAAACAGCCTACTCAGCCATCGAGCCTCAAGACCTTCCCCCGGAAAAAAATAAGTTTTGAATAATCATATTCTGAAACAAAACTTGACATAAAAAAAATGATAGGCAAATTCTGTGAAAATATAAGAAAGTAGAGAAGAAATCATAAAAATTTCAAGATTTCCGAGAATCTGTTAAAATTAGAAAGGATCAAATTTTTTAAAAATCTTGAGTTTTATCTATACAACCTAGATCTAGTTATTTTGCCCTTATTTACCGAACCATCCCCCTGCCTCCCCCTTGGCTGTCCTGATATATATTAAATTTCGAACAAGGAAAAATAAAGGAGACATTCAGCAATTTTAATGGAGAGAGCAGGGGCGTGTTTTGATTTTGAACGGCCGCACTGGATATGGAAAAATCTACACAACGATAATATAATTGTCTGGCAGTTAGCAAGAAATGGTGCAACAAAATTATTTATTTTTTTTTTTTTTAATTAAGGTTTTCAATTTCATTTTGTAGCACCCCTCTTTAATTTCTTACCAGCATTTCAATACGTCCAATAGGCGTAAAACTTCGTTTTTGTCTGATGACTTATTGAAATCACCAGCTGTCCTGCATTTTTTTGAAGGGATTTTGAATTTTTACATATTTTCAAAAATTTTGAATTTTTTTTCAACTATACTTTGTTAGCAATTATAAATCACTTCTACGTTAGGCCGATCTTGTCGAACAATGACTTAGACCAACTGACTCCTTAAAATTCGTACACTCCCAGAAACGCATTTCTTGAAACCATAGTTTTTTTTTTATAATGACCGTTCTAAAGAAATCATCCACTGCATTCAGTTAAGATATTCTTTTGTCAAGTAAAAAAATAGAATAGAATTTATTTGCGCTTAAAGCCTATGGCCACGGCGAAATATATAAAAGCAAAGAGCAATTACACAGAAACTACGAAAATCCTAACGTAATCCTACAGAAACCTAGCTCTATGATGCATCACGAGACGGAAAAATCGTACTAAATTCCTTACACCCATAAAACATACATCCGCACACACTCTCGCCAACCACTCGAAATCAAAATTCTCCCTATTAAAACTTCAATTCTCCAATCATTCAGTTTTTCACATTCACACATCAATATACACTTTCAATCAAACCTACACACATAGGACAGAAAATATTGACTAGTCTTTGACCTTTCCTTCCCAAGAAACTTTCTTCTTTGGCCCAGTGGCAAACTATAGGCCCTCACTTCACTTAATAACTTTATTTTCTTTTTATTTAAACCCACCTTGAAAAATACAACTTTGCCCCAAATCTCCTATGACCGACAATAAAGACCCAGGGAAGCCAAAAGCAAACGCTGGGCCTGCCATGCCTGTATTTACTGGTCCTGTAGAATCCTTTCAACCCTCACAAATGACTTAATCCACACCGATCTAATATATTCTTAACTTGATACGGCCACACCCTACCTGAACCACACTTCAACATTTCTAAATGAGCCGCCTTCGTCACCCGCACCCTATGCATCCCTTAACCTTTTTCCCGAAGCCACACCATATTAACTAACCTAAGACTTCTTAAAGAAAAGAAACCTAAAGCACTTGTAACTACCAAAATATTGTTATGCTTACTTGTCCCTAGCCACCTCTTATAATATCCCAGTTGCACTGTTTCCAGCCTATCCCCCTTCACATACCCTCAAACCTCAGATCCATAGTGCATAACATCTATAAAAAAATTCCTCATATCTAAATGAGGTGTGGCTTCCCTAATGAGAAATGATTTCGGTTAACTTAGTGATATTTCTTGAATTCGAAAAAGAAAAACACAATAAGTTGTGACGACTCTTTTACCCTGAGCACGACAGAGGATTGTATGAATAAAATTTCAAACTCACCACGGGGCGACACATGGATGCGGCCTATTTAAGGATGCCACGGAATGCGATGAAAAAAGCACTTGAAGCTTCTGGTGGGATCTAGGATCCAGGGGTTCTTTAATTAATTCGTTATTGGCTTCCTCTTCACAATTCTTCTCTTCTGTCTGCTCAAACCTTTTCAAGGAGTAGTTACCGCCTCGTGCTCTGAAATCAGCTGCAAGATCTTCCATTTTATTTTTGCATATGTCTGGCGAAAATATTGCTGACATGAATTCATGTTCTGGCCTTTTCTCAACAATGAAGTTATATAAATTTGTTTTCCTGTTATCTATATGCTTGTTAGTTTCGACAGTTTTTAACGCTTGTCGATTCCCTAGTAGTTTTGACTGATATAATTCTCCAGGAAAAAAGTTTCTTAGTTTCGAATTTCGCCCTTTTATGGTTTCAAGATAAGGCAGAGGAAATGTCTGAAGCGGAGAAGAGGATAGTGGGATATCCTCTAAGATACTTTGCAGTCTAACTCTTATCGAGGTTGAAATATCAACAACAGACACTGTTTCGTCACTGCTTTCATCACGTAGTTTTGGACTGTGTAGTGGATCACTTTGATCAGTTATTTGGCTTTTTAATAATCTATGTTTTCCCTTTTTTTCGTCTTCTTTCTGATTCGAGGAACACGGCATCAGAGTCTGTACTTTCAGCTAATCGAAAATCTTCAACCGCCTCATGGGCGGAGCTTAATTTAGTTCCTACTATATCAAAATAACCACAGTTTGTTTCAAACGCTTCTTCACTCTCCGATTCGCTTTCAGATCCTGCAGAGTAGTCCAGAATAATGGCCATTTCATTACATAAAAAGCTACGTTCACACCGCCAGTTGTAAGCAACTAGAGCCATGAAAAACATAACACGTTTAACTCTACTTAGTTCAATGTCGGTACCGCCACGTAAAATCACAGACGAAAATACGGATTCATGATCATCCCGTTGCTCAAAAAACATTAAAATTTTGTTCGTTCCATTATCTAAAGTAAATTTTGTACAAAGAAGCTAGTACAGTGTCCACATTCAGGAGGTAGAGTTTGAGCATCAACGTGGTATACAATTTCGGCTTGACAAATTTTAGCCAATCTTTGGAGTATGTCTGATTTAACGTTAGCAACTAAAGTGATTCCCCTTTGACGGAGAGAGTCCTGTGCTATCCGAGACACTGGGCCAGAGCAAACTACAATATTAGGTTGCCAAGACTCAACGTTGCTTATTGTCTTGCGGTAGTAGTCTGCCTCCTAGAAACAAAATCACGGCACATGATTAGTCCCATTCACCTAAGACGAGGCCAGCACCACCAGTAGTGCGTTTGAGCATAGTAAGATTTCTTATTCGACAAGCCCGGCTTCTTATCCTTAGCGTTTCATGAGACGTAAATGACTTCAAAGATTAGAAGAGTTACTACTAGAAACGGTCTGAATTACTTGTCAGATAAGTTACACCCGCTGACCCCAGAAAATGCAGGACAAGGGAGGATAAATGGACATATATAAACAAACTATTCAATCTTTCAAAAAAAACATATAAAATTATGGACGGAGAATAAAAAGAAACAGTAACAGTAAAAACTAGCAGACCTTCAAGGATCTGCAAATAAGCCATGTTTACATTGGAGTAAACGTGATCATTGTTGTTATTCACCTAGTTTCCCATAGGCTAACACGTGGCCGGTTAAGTATTTATTGTGATCTCTCACAGATTACATCCAGGAAGTTAGGAGTAGCCAAATTAGTCAGCTAAAGGATGCTCAAACGCATTCTAAAAGATTAGCTCTTCTCGTCCCACATCCTTCTCTTCTTTTTTTTTGCTTTCTTTTTTCTTACTTCGGTAAAGATGAAAAATAACTCATTTTATGTTTTCAAAAAAAAAGGTTTATTTTTTAAGCCTTGCGTGCAAAATTTATCTTTGGTCATATGAGTCAACAATGGAGGTTATGTAACCAATGATGATGGCAAGGAAAAAGGGGACTAATAGTCATCATCAGACATAGAATTGCAAAACCAAAATATTTTCATTTAAAATTTAGTCTTGGACCTAAATCAGGTGGATATATGGGTTCTGGTTAATAGACTTTATAACTTAAACTAAAACTAGAATTTTGTGTTTAACTAGAATTTTGTGTTATCAGCAATTAGTTAGGTCTAATGAAGATTTAGGTTAAGTACGCGTCCTAGTAACAATAGAGACAGCAAATGAATAGATAGGTTGAGTAAGGGATTTTTTCCTTATCCACAAAAAAAAAAATATTTCGATGGCATTTCCAGTACAAGCAGAGATATCGTTTAAAATTACATGTGTATCCTAAGTATAGGAAATAAATACTGTCATCTATATTCTATTTTCCCTTGAAAGTTTGTTTTGGGGTAAAGTCATAAAAATAGTTTTAAATAAGTTTAATAAGTTCGCTCAACGCCTGAAGCTATGGAACAACAATTTTAAAGTCTGCGAAACCTTTTGCACAAAAACTAAATTTTAGTCAATAGAATTTTTTTATTTATTTTAAGTAAAAAAAAAATTTGATTTTTGTAACTTATTTATTTAAATTTAATGAAATCTAATAAGTATTCTAGCACTTAAACTCAAAATTTACGGGCAAAGGAAATTATAGAACATATTCAGGAAAATGTAGATTCACAAGTATAGTTTTTTTTTGGTTATTTAATTAATTATAATTCGTATTTTGACATTGAAATTAGAAATGATAGTGTCAAATGACATTTTCCCATAGAAACTTTTTCTTAGTTATAAAACTGAATTGGAGTACTGCCGGCTGTTGCGAATTAATCTCGATTTGGCGTCTTTATGAAGGTGGAAAGAGAATATTTTTAAAATAGATTCGGAATTTAACAGAAAATAGAGAGATAAACAGATAGAGATAGAGAGAGATAGATAGAGAGAGAGAGAGAGAGAGAGAAAGAGAGAGAAAGAGAGAGAAAGAGAGAGAAAGAGAGAGAAAGAGAGAGAAAGAGAGAGAGAGAGAGAAAGAGAAAGAGAGAGAGAGAGAGAAAAAAAAAAAATTCTCAAGCGAGTGCTAACTGAAGCCAATTATACTCACTTCTTTGGCCAGAGATTCGAAAGTTATCATTTTATTGCACCTTTCCAGATAGTCAATTCCACCTAATATCAACACAATCCTTGGATTTTTCAGGCTAGAATGCATATTCTTATGAGCTACTGTTTTTGAAATCGCAAGACCATTCATGACTCGACTCTCCTCTCTTCGGCCACCAGCAAGCTTCTTAATTTTTATACGACTGCCAAAAACAGAAAGAAAATCATAATCTTCGGTTATGTCTACCAGTGCAGCTGGTAAGTGTTTGTGACTCTAGAGAAGTCCGTGTATAGGAAACCCATTTATTTTTATATGTAAATAGATCAAAGGTGTAAAACAAACTAACAAGCATGGCCAGCTCGGTAGATAGAGCATCCAACTCTTAATCTCGAAGTCATGGGTTCAAGCTCGTTGTTGGGCTTCTTTTCCAGTTCGTAAAAAGTAAACATTGGGAATATATTCCTCTTCTAGTTGAAGTGTATTTGTGAAATAAAAAAAAAAAAAAATTAAAGACTGTTTTACCGGCACAGATGGATAAATAATGTGATTAAAGAGGTTTTTTATCTTCGTAAATGATTATTTTTGAAGTTACACCATGTAAGCTTGCTGTTTTTTGTCCCACACCTTTAAGGATCAAGCTGAAACTTTCAGACATCGTGTTTATTTCTCCTCTTTTGATGGGGGGGGGGGAGGGTGACATTTTTTTATGCAATCCTAAAAAAAATATACGCTACGTTTTTTCTTTAACAAGTGTGTTGCCAGACGGGCTTTGCTGCTAGTTAGTAAATCACAAAAAGATTAGATTGGATGCTTTAACAAATCAATATAAATCATAAAAATTAAAACCGTCGATATTTTAATCTACCTCAGGCATGCAGACCGTTTAATACTCCTCCTTCATTCCATCCTATTTAAAGATCTTCCAATTTAAGCGATGTTAAAAAGGAGCTCAACAAAATAACAAACATCAACAATTAGACTAAATAAAATCCCTAATGAAAATAGTATTACAAATAATAGTTGGTGGAAGTTACTTTTATTCAAGTGTCTTCTTTTGAAAAAAGTTACATGGAATTAATCATTTTCCTTTTTTAGCAAGGAATTTGATAGAAGATTTATTTTTCTTTTCTTAAGTAATTGTTTTTTTTCTGCATAATTTTGTGGATGTTTGTAAAAACGATCAGAATTAATAATTTCATCATAAATGGGACTTAGAAAAGATTTTTTTTTCCTTTTCTTAAGTAATTGTTTTTTTTCTTTTCTTAAGTAATTGTTTTATTTTTTTCAAGTAATAGCAATAAAACATTTTTTAGTTTCCTCAATCTCGCCAAAATTTACTAATAATAGCGTCTTCTTTTTTTGAACTATTGGAGTTGTAATTTTCTATTCATTTTCGGCCTTGCCGGGCGGTGAGCTCTAAGACGTAGGGCAAGCTAAATAGCCTAGCCTCCTCTGGCATAGCTAGTTCCATCATCCACTTTTGGTTTCAATTTGCAACGGCTATCATAAAGGAAAGTCATTTGTAATTTTTTAGTCTTTGTCTTTTAAGTTTCAGTTTCGCTATTTATCAGAAATTTGTTTCGGGATAATCACTATAAACTATTATATTAAGCAATGAAAATTATTTTGAATTTTCAAACGTCTACTATTTATATAAGTTTTCTGAGATAAATTCTTCTAAAAAAACATAATGATTAAAATGCTTGAGAATCATTAAAATAAAAAATAATAGTAAAACAAATTCCATTTAATCATAAGAAGAGAATTTACTTATTAATTATTTAGAACACACTCAAGTTCTTGATCTGAATGTGAAATCTTAGAAAACCGGTTTCATAGCCACAAAAACAAATGACGGGTGACAGAGAGCATTGAACTTATATAATTTGGGCTATATATTTGAACAGTAGAGGGGATGATAATTTCTCAAACCACATTGGCCTGACATCACATAAAGAAAGAAAAACGAGCAAAAATGGGGTTTTTTATAGGCCAAATGAAAGTACTGAAAAAACACAACAAAGCGAATATTTCGAGAGGACAAACGCCTCTCTTCTTCAGCGCGAAACGAAATAATGTATCCAAGGAAAGTGCGGAAGAAAAAAACAACAAAAAACAAACGCGGAAAATCAATGTGAAAAGAACCAAAAAACCAAAGAAAAGACCAAAAACTTAAAAGATGAATAAAATTCAATAAAAGCCAAAAATTAAAAGAATTAAAACCAATTCTTTTTAATTGGTTCAATTAATCTTTTTTAAAAGATTTATTGGTTTTAATTCTTTTAATTTTTGGCTTTTATTGAATTTTATTCATCTTTTAAGTTTTTGGTCTTTTCTTTGTTTTTTTTGGTTCTTTTCACATTGATTTTCCGCGTTTGTTTTTTGCTGTTTTTTTCTTCCGCACTTCTTTCGTCTGCATGCAAATTGTGTGAGCTACAATTATTCTGTATATTATGAAGCAAGAATTGTTTTCTAACTTCACGCTGTCCAAACACTTACCCCCACCCCCCTAATGTGCAAATATATAGAAACACTTATTAAATATATAGATCTATACTTATTATAAATATATAGATCACAGAAACACTTATTAAATTCTGCTTTTAATAGATGTTGACATCCTTTATCATGAAAATATATCGCACGCAGACAGGGGTCGTGCAGACAAAACGGACTGAAAGTAGGGACTTAAGGGGCTTTTTGGATCGGAAAACGAGACCAAATAGGGACCAGACTAGAGACCGATTTTTATGTAAATAACTGGGATGCCAAGCCCTGTTCACTTACTTCGTGCATTTACTTCAACACTGCTACTTCGGATACAATGAAAATAAAGAGAAAATTGCATATAAAAAGGGACGTTAAAATACACACAAAAAGAGTTAAGTTGCATTTTTCGGCAACTTTTTGAAAACATTTGAGATGAGCTCCTGCTTCGTTTTTTAAACAGTGGATTCTACCTTCCGAACGGCTGCCTTTAAGTCTTTTCCACGTTGAGTCTTTAGAGCATTTAACATAGCCTTTGCTACCTGTACCCCAACCAAATCCTTTGACTCCAGAGCGATATCTAGTCTTTTGGTCGCTTCTTCCATAAGATTGTCTGAAACCGTTTCCTGTACTGGCAGCTCTTGTTTCTTTCTATTCACATCATTTTCTAATGCAACTATATATTCTTTCTCCTCTTCGAGGCTTTCTTTCGATGCATGGTGCTCTTCTTCTTCGCACCGCTTTCTCTCTTCTTCTTTCGTCTCTTCAGCTTTCTTGGCAACTAAGCTTTCAAGATATTTCTCATATGCCAATCGGGCAGACCTTGCATAGGAAATAATCTCAGATGAGATGGGATACAATTCAACTTTCCCACAGTTCAACTTTACTGCATCTGTAACGGTCAGTTTGGCATTGAGAGTTCTCTCCAGTATCAACGTCTGATGCTGGTTAAGTGCATTTTTTGATTCGGAGAAACCACGTTCTACATTTGCACTTCCATGTGAAACGATGAGACTAGCACGTACGACACTTTTAAATTAGGATAGCTCCTATCCCTGTTACACGTCAGGAGATGGGTCCAATAACTGTTAACTCGTTGGTCGTGTAGGTCTTTAGGTTATCTTCCAACTGAATCAAACGCCACTCATCTTGCAACTTATCAACATCAATACTAATTGGCAACTGGCGTGCGACAGCTAGTACCCCTTCAACTGTCAGAGGATCTTTCCTCAAAGACGGAACTAGGAATTTCATGTGGAACAGCACGTCTTCCTTCCATGTAGAGGGAATTTTCGTCGTCAGATGTTTGGCGGCAGCGATAAAATGTTGAAAGACATCCAACAGAAACGCAGCCTTGGCCTTTTGGTTCATGCCTTCCACAGACGATCGCGTCTTTTCGCCGTGGTTGATACTTTCAAGAGCCAAGAATACGTCTTTATCATGATGGTCTAGCACTGCTGGGACAATACTCCCCCCCCCCCTGAAAATGCTTCGGTTTCAGGACGCAGGAGAGAACACAGGAGAACTTCCCCAACCAAGCACCTTCCTACATGAGAAAACTGTTAGACATCCTTCAGAAACAAAACAACTATCAAATCAACCAAATTTTCAACCTTTACTGAATATGCTGAGTACCAGCACAATTTTCTATTTACTATGTCATTTTTGACTGTCCTATATTTTGATTACTACTAACTTCAGTCTATTTATTTGGTTAAACAGTTGTATGGCAAAACGTGAGGGACTTTTAAAGCATTTTATCTTATTCAAAAAAAGCTATGCAACTGAATTCCGCAGCTCTTGCTTGCTAAGAAATTATTTGGACATAAGTGGACAATCAGTTGGTTTATATATATATATATATATATATATATATATATATATATATATATATATATATATATATATATATATATATATATATATATATTATATATATATATATATATATATATATATATATATATATATATATATATATATATATATATATATATATATATATATATATATATATATATTATATATATATATATATATATAATATATATATATATATATATATATATATATATATATATATATATATATATATATATATATATATATATATATATATATATATATATATATATATATATATATATATATATATATATATATTATATATATATATATATATATATATATATATATATATATATATATATATATATATATATATATATTATATATATATATATATATATATATATATATATATATATATATATATATATATATATAATATATATATATATATATATATATATATATATATATAATATATATATATATATATATATATATATATATATATATATATATATATATATATATATTATATATATATATATATATATATATATATATATATATATATATATATATATATATATATAATATATATATATATATATATATATATATATATATATATATATATATATATATATATATATATATAATATATATATATATATATATATATATATTATATATATATATATATATATATATATATATATATATATATATATATATATATATATATATATATATATATATATATATATATATATTATATTTTTTTTTACCTGCAACAAACCTTAATCTGAGCCTACTTGGAAACACAGTTTATTACAGGGTTGCTGTTTATTACCAGTGGCACAACTAAACAATTTTTAAGGGGGGAGGGGGGCAAAGCCCTATAATGTGCCAACAAAACGCGTCGTTGCTCCGCAATGGCGCACCCACCTTTCTCATTGAGTGCCGATCATTCGGCCCTTTCAGCCGCGAAGCCCTGAAAATTTTAGAAATTCATGACTAAGAAATGTATTATTCCTTATATTTGCCTTTAAAAACCCATTTTAGAGAAGCAAACGCCCTTAAAAATCTAACAAATAAATATTGTACTGCAAAGGGTCCAAGTTATCTAAAAAATCAGAGTTATGAAATGTCATTTTGTTTTGTTTATTTGCATGCACAAGAACTAACTAAGTCGGAGAGAGTATTTTTTGGCGCGAAGCGCCGGATTATTACGTGACCTACCATTGGAATGTAGTAATAATGTGGTCCTAATGTTCTCTTTTCAATTAGCCCCTAAAACATCATTGTAATAAATCAAATAATCTTAAAAAGAAATATTATGCCGCAAAGCGGCAAAAAAATTTTGGATTTAGGATTTAGAAGTTTCTTTTTCTTTATTGGCGCGAAGCGCCAAAAATTTTTTGATTCTATCACTGGAAAATGTATTTCTTTTCGAATTAGCTCCTCAGACATCCTTCACAAATAGGTAGGCTGATACAGTCAGAAACACAGCATTTTTTCCATCTTGAAAGAGATGCCAAAGTCTCCTTCAAAACACTAAAAAAATACTCATTTTCAATTCCTAATATAAAAACAATAATAATAAATTTTATTATTGAAAGCTGCTAGTAAGAAAGCTGCATTTCACCTTCTTACGTCAATGTCTTCATCAAACCTGGTATTGAATCTGACCATTGACACAACTAGGTGAGTTAACTTCTGTATAACTTCAATCCACGATGAGGTCAATCCTTCAAGACTTATCAACTGCTGAAGCAGTTTCAATTCATGATTCTTATAGATGTCGTTCAACTTCTTCTTAGCTTCTCGTAGATCGCCTTCAGCTTGAGCTGAAGTCTCTCCCAGCCAGGCGTCAGGATCTGGCTCAATGGCACTTGGTGTGTCAGCAGGCAGCCAAAGACCTTCATCTTGCAAATTCTTTATTTCACCTAAAAAGAGAAGATAAGGTAGAATTATGTTGTTTTTTTTTTCTTAAAGTATTTAGGAGTGGATTTCGAGGTATCTAATTCCTCTCTATTTACTTTACGCCATATTAACAATATTAATAAACAGTACAAAGTTAGTATATTCTTGAAAGCAAGTACTTTTCATACAGCTCTATCGAGTCCCATTTGAACGGATTTTGTAGATCCTGCAAAAACAGGACATAATAGTTCCAGAAAGCAGAACCAATCTCCCGCACAACGATAGAAAAAAAGATACAATTGAAAAAAAAAAAAAAAAAAAAAAAAAAAAAAAAAAAAAAAAAAAAAAAAAAAAACGCTGAAATACTTGGGAGCAAAAACTCGTCTTGGCCTAAGTGTCATATTTCGTTAGAAAAATCTTTTTGCACATACTCGAAGAATTTCGAAGTGAAGACGGTAACACGTGGGAGGTACGTTTTCCCATGTCTTACTAGAAAGTCAGCATAGGTATCATAGCACATTGATCATACCACCTGTTCACTCAGCTTATACAATTGTAGCCAAAAATGAGGTGTCCTGTTTTAGTTACATCAGCAAGGGAGCACATATCCTGGAATCTACTAAACATGTAAAACATGTTTAGTAGGAATCTACTAAACATTTTCTAAACATGGATCTTAACACTGAACCCTCTGATTGGCTTACTGACGCTATATATCATTTTCCTAAGCCTAAAAACGTTTACTATAATAAAGTGATAAACGCTATGTCAGAAAACGTAAAAACAAAAGAAATTTCGTTTGAATTTGTATACTGACTTACCAGCTAAAGGAGTACCAGCAGCTTTTGGGAGCTCCAGGTTTAAAGGTATTTCAAGGCCAATTTGAACAGTAGGCATTGCTTCAGCTGGAAGATGCACGTCAGTGAGGCTTATAGCAGATGAGGCCACCCCAAACGTTGTTTCTGAAAGAAAAGGGATTAGAGCGACTAATTTTCGAAGAGTTTCTTTACATACAGTTAATTACTTTCTTATACCATTTGAAATTATAACAACTTTACCTGATAAATAATCATTTAAAATAAAAGTCACTAAGCCAAAATATTTTTGCTACCGGTCCCCTTAAAAACAAAAATACAGCAACTGGACTGCCGATTCGGCGTCCTATCCGCCATTAATAGCCCTGAAGGATCGTTATTATAGGCATATTATATTGAAGGTTAGTATCATAGGCAGCGCAATAGCGCTGCCTAAGTAAAGAACGATGTGAGCACAATGTATTATTTATTTATTTTTTTGTTCTTTTAGACCAGAGCCCTTCCTATCGAAGGAGCTGTCGTATAAGCTTCGAAAAGAGCTAATTCGATTAGAAATTGGAAGGGTTTGTGCCCTATTTAATAACCGAAAGTGATTGGAAGGCAACTAACACCCCATCCACGCCCACCATTTCCCCAAACACATAAAATCAAACTTTTGAGATAGCCATTTTGTTCAAAATAGTTGAAAGATCCGGAAATTATGTCTTTGAGGATGACTTCCCCCCTCCCCCAGAGTCCTCAGTGTAAGGGTTGTAAGTTATGCCCTAGGGGCATATAAGGTTTATATAGAAAGGGTGATCGTAGAAACTTCAAAAAGGGCTCATTCAATTGGAAATTGAAAGGACTAGTGCCATTTTTAATAGTTGAAAGTGATTGGGGGGCAACTAACCCCCCTCTCACGCCTACCATTTCCCCAAACACATCCAATCAAAATTTTGAGATAGGTATTTTGTTCAACGTAGATGAAAGATACGGAAATTATATCTTTGAGCATGACAATCCCCCCACAGCCCTCAGGGCAAGGGTTGTAAGTTATGTCCTGGGGGTATATAAGGTTTTTGCATAAAGCGTTGTCGTATAAACTTCAAAAAGGGCGCATTCGATTATAAATTGAAAGGGCTAGTATCCTTTTTAATAGTCGAAAGTGATTGGAGGGCAACTAACCCCCCTCTCATGCCCACAATTTCCTCCAACATATCCAATCAAAATTTTGAGATAGCCATTTTTTTCAACGTATTTAAATGTTGTGGAAATTAGGTCTTTGAGGATGTCAACCCCCCACACCCCTCAGACCAAGGTTTGTAAGTAATGCCCTTGGAGCATATAAGGTTTTTATAGAAAGCGTTGTCGTACAAACCTCAAAAAGGGCTCATTCAATTGGAAATTGAAAAGGCTAGTGTCCTTTTTAATAGTTGAAAGTGATTGGAGGACAACTAACCCCCCTCTCACGCCCACCATTTCCCCAAACACATCCGATCAACATTTTGATATAGCTATTTTGTTGAACGTATATTGAAGGGACCGGAAATTACGTCTTTGAGTATGACAATCCCCCCAAAGCCCTCGGGGATAAGGTTGTAATTTATGCCTTGGAGCATATAATGCTTGGGGGCACATATGTATAATGTTTGGGGGCATGTAAGAGTCAAACTGATCAGAGGGCAGCTACCCCCCCCCCCCCCGACATACATGTCGTATTGTCCCGAAATGCATCTAATAGAAATTTTGAGATAGCCATTCTTTTCAAAATAGTCTAAATTTTGAGGTTGAAACAAACCCCAGAGATTAGGGGCAAGGGATGTTAGTTATGCCCAGGGGGTATTTAAGGTTTTTATGGAAGGGATGGTTGTTTAACTTTAGAAGTTAAACAACTTCTAAGTTGTTTAACTTCTAAACACCAAAAACAACTTCTTTGTTTTTGGTGTTTAATTGTCGTCACCTTTTATAAGTTAATTTATTTATAGGCCTAGTGGGGTGATTATTTACCTAAACAAGCTTTGTTTCAGGTTTTGTTATGTTTATTGTTAATGAATAAGCCCTTTCCTTCTACAAAAAAAAGAAAAAAAAAGAAGAAGCTCATTTGGTTGAAAATTGAAAGCTCTAGTTCCTTTTTAAGCGTCAAAAGTGACGGACGGCATTTAGCCCCCCACTCTTCTACAACCTGTCCTTACACCAAACGCATCTCATTGAAATTGTGAGATAGCAATTTTTTTCAAAATAGTCCAAAGAACCTTTAGTAACTTCTTTAGGGATGACACAATCCCCCGGCGCCCTGGGGATAGGGTTGTAAGTTATTTTATAGGGGCATATAAGGTTTTATTGAATGTGCGGACATATAAACATCAGATAGGGCTTATTTGATTTGAAACTGTTATAGTGCCCTATTTAAGAGTAACTTTAAAATCAAAAAGCCCCCCCCCTCCACGCTCAGCATTTACTCTAACACCTCCAATAAAAATTTTGAGATAACCATTTTATTCATCGTAGTTGAAGGTTTCGGAAATTATGCCTGTGAGGAATCCCCCCCCCCTACAGCTCTCAGGGAAAGCGTTGTAAATTATGCCCTTCGGGCATATAAGGTTTTTATAAAAAGGGTAGTCGTATATGCTTTGGAGGGGCTCATTGGATTCGTAATCATAAGTTCTAGTGCCTTTTTAAGAGTCAAAGTGATCAAAGCGCAGCTAATCCCCCCCCTTTTTTTTCGTGTTTTCCTGAGATGTGTCCAATAGATATTTTGAGACAGTCCTTTTATTCAAAATAGTCCAGATATCACATAACGAGACTTTTGATGTTGATAGAAATCACCACAGCCTGAGGGCGAGGGTTTGAAGTTATGCCCCTGGGGTATTTAAGGTTCTTAAGGAAGGGATGGTTGTATAAGCTTTAGAGGTAGCTCATTTGGTTGAAATTGGAAGTTCTGGTTCCCTTTTAAGGTTCAATAGTGATGGTGGTCAATTAGCCCCCCTCCCCTCCTTACCCAACTACCCCTCTCTTCACTAAATACATCTGATTGAAATTGTGCAATGGCAATTTTGTTTAAGATAGTCCAAAGACCATGTAGCAATACTTCCAGGGTTGGCACAACCCCAGAGCCCTGAGGTAATGGGTTTAAGTTATGCCCTGGGGGCATATAAGGTTTTTATGGAATAGGTGGTCTTATTAAATTCAGATGGGTCTCATTTGATTTTAAATTGGAAGTTATAGTGCCCTTTTTAAGAGTCAAAGTAATTAGAGAGAAACCTAACCCCCCCCCCCCCCCCACGCCCATCATTTCCCATAACAAATATCCAAACAAAGTTTTGAGACATCAATTTTTCAGCAATGTTGAAAGGTTCAGTAATTATGCGTAGCAATAGTTGTAGTAGCAGCAGTAGCATTAGTAGCAGCATGCAAATAGGACCTTTTTTTCAACATCCCCTTCAACACACGATGCAATTTTCAACTTAATACTATCAACCGGTCCTGAAGCATTGCTGATACGTCCTCTTGACAACCTATATGGGCATAGTGTGTTTCGATTTATTTCAATACAGTTACAATATTGCCCAAAATTTTCGCCTTAATACCCTTAGGTTTATTAGTTGTAGTAGTAGCACCAGTAAATTTAGTAGTAGCAGTAGGAGTAAAGTTAACAGTAGTAGTCTTACCTTTAGTAGCAGTAGTAATAGTAGCAGTAACAGTCATAGTAGCAGTAATTGTAGGACTTATTAGTATTATAACAGAAGCATCAGTATTATGATGCAAATATTGTCTTTTGGTTATTTCAACATCCTCCACAACAAGCGTTGTAAATTTTAATTTCACACACGAAACTGTTCCTAAGATATTGCTGATATGTCCTTTTGACAACCTGCATACGGATCGTAGGTTATCATCCGTACAACAGGAATATTCTCTGAAAATTTCACCTTCATACCTTCATAGGTTGTGGATTTTGAGCTAGCCAGAAGACACTGCGTGCATTCATTTAATGCTGCTTCTATGGTTACTGTAACTAACGATACTAATGGCATTAAGCTGAAACTTTTAGGGAACGTTTAGGAGGAGTTTCAATTAAACAAAAAACCTATATGCATGCAGGTATTAAAAGGGCATATGAGCACTATAGGGCATATAAGGACATAGACAACGATGCTTTATCATAGCTAGTAATATTATTGATATTTTAAAAGAGCTAATTTGAATGAAAATTAAAAGTTCTAGTGCCCTCTTAAGAGTCAAAAGAGATTGGAGGGCGGTAAGCCCTCTTCTTTAGCTCATAATTTTCCAGACACTTCCAATCAAAATCCTAAGACAGCCATTTTATTCAGCATAGCTGAATGGTCTAGTAACTATATCTCTAGGGTTATTGGGTAGGTCGACCCCCCACAGTTATGTAATTGGCCCATTATGCTTAAAAACTAAATGTCGCTTTAAAATTAAATCAAAAGACAAAGTTTGTATGTTGGTTGCCAAAAAGATATCTCAGCAATATACCAAGAACGACTGAGGGCATTAAGTTCAAATTTTCGGGGCTACTTCTATTACTACTTCAGCTCTTAAAATTTAACTAAATCAAAAGAGTGTAATTGTATCCAGGCTATAAAAGAGCATAGATATGATTTTTTGGGAATGGTATTAAGTCTTATATATCAGGTCAACTGGAGGATGTTTATGACTAAATTAAACATTACTATTTGTGTTACGATTTTCAAAAGAGTTTATGTTATTAAAAATTGCTGAAAAAGTTTCTCCAGCATATAAATAGCAGGCAAAACTATAAATTCTTAAAGGAAAACTGGAAAGATTCAAACTATTATTTTCTTTTCCCTGAAAACTTTGTCAATATAAAATGAACAGAAATTAATTGAAAAAACTTTTTCCACAAAATAAGTTTTTCAAAAAAAAGTTAAGAACTCCATCAAACCAACAAATGAACAAAAATAGAAACAAATAATCAACTACCACATACTGTAAACAACTACCACATACCACATACAAACAATACAACTACCGCAAATCAGTATCAATAAATAAATGAAACCCAAAAGTACAAATTATATTCTGGTTTTTAGAAAGCATAGGGGCTTTGAACCCTACTCATTTTAATTTATGCTCGACTGAGTTTGACTCTGTTATTTAATTTCTTTTCGTTTTGGGTTTCATTTATTTATTGATACGGGCTTGTTGTAGTTGTATGCTTGGTAGATTATATGATTCTATTTTTGTTCATTTTTGGTTTAATGGAGTTCTTTACTTTTTTTGAATAGCTTATTTTGCGGAAAGTTTTTTTTAATTAATCCTAAGGAACAAAAAACCATTTACCTGCATATAATAGCCCAAAGGATAAAAATATTGAGACAAGGATGATAGACGCTTATTAAAATATCAATTCCAGAGAGAAATTGAAGAGACTATTACCCCTTGGCGCTCCCTTAGTAAGGTGTATGACTTTTAACGAAGTATACAATCTTAACAACTGATTAAGGTATTTTGCTTAAACTCTCGCCAATAAAAATTTAGATTCAAGTTAAGCATCAAGGTTAAGCACCAATGTGTATCAATCAGCACCAGCATATATATTGGAAAGTCATATAGTCCATTTGTATAACAACAAATTAGGATTTGCTGAATGAATTATATGAGCTATAGAGAACTTTTCTTTTTAAGCTAATTTAGAACTTAGTATTGGAATGAACCTAAACAGATTCTCTACACTCAAATTCAGGGTCGTATTCAATGGAGAGGGGGCGGGGGAGTGTCATTTGATTGCCCCCCCCCCTAAATTTTTGTCTGAGTCGTAAAAAGTGACAAAAATGAGTATAAACACATTTTTGTTGTGTTTAAATTTGTTATTGTAACTCCCCAAACAAAATCCTGAAAACGGTCTTTCTCAAAACTTTAAGAAATTATAGAAATAAATCATCAGTTTTATCCCAGAAGATGGTTGGTACATCATTACCAAAACAAGCAATTAATTTTCCTTTTCATGTCCCTTGTCATTTTTTCTTAAAGCAAATCCAATTTACATATGAGCTACTCACGTTTAAATATAGAATACTATTTTGCTTACCAATTGAAGCTCTGCTAGCACTCCCTTCTAATATCTGCCTTACCCATTGAGGCTCATCTTTTCCAGCTGTCTCAACGGCCATAACTTCCGATTTCAGCTTATTCTTCTGCGAACGGCTAGCAATCGGTCTATACAGTGCTAGAGAGTCAGTAAACTCTTGATTCGTGAGGCATTCAAGAAACCCTGCTTCCAGCAAGGCTTGTGCAATTGCAGTTGCTTGAATCCTAGAATAAATAGCCTTGGCAAAACCTTACGCAAAGTCTCTACAAAACGACATTCTACTGACAGGCCGGATGGTTGTTAGAAATCATTTGGTAAAATTATTCTTTGGCTTATTTATTTTTTGATGCAGCCTTCTGGTTTTAAAGAAAAGTGTGATTCTCATATAAGAATTTTACAAGCATAGATTGTAAAAATTTGTTGAACACGATATTAATGGAGAGGGAGACTTACCTCATAGACTTAAGCTTTTAGTGTCCGTTTACGAGGTATATGACACAAAATATTTTATCTATTCAAATATTTCATTTATACTTATGTTTTGCATACTTTTTATTGTACATCCTTTTTTCTTTTCTTTTTTTCTTAGTTTTTACTTTTTAAGCCGTTCTTATGGGTTTGTGCAAAGGCGTTACATAGGGAAGATTAGGGAAGAAGAAAACCTCTCTCGATCTGCTCATTCAGGCAGTAAAAAAATGGGTACGCTAAATTGGCAAAGCAGCAAAACGATTTTATTGTCAACGTAATACCTCAAATTAGGTATTTTTTCCGATACCACACTGTCTTTCTATGACGAACAAATAAATGTTCAAATGGGGATAAGTCAGGGACGTACGCAGGAGGGGGGGGGGGGCTCCGGGTGCACCCCCCCCCCCGAAATCTCACGATTTTTTTTTTCATTTTCCCATAATTTTCTGAGTTTTCTCACAGAATAATGGGTTTGAAGGATATAGCCCCCCCCCCCCCGCAACAAATTCCTGCGTACGTGCCTGCGTACATTGAAAATATATACAGAAGTATGGATATTACGTCAAAAATACGTCGTATATATGGGAGGTGTGACAAATGAAGTACATAACTATAAATTCGACAACATTCCTTTTGCAATTAGAGGACGAAGAAGAGTGTCCCACCTTCATTAAAAATTCAACTTACAGTTAGGCAATATTAAAGAAGAAAACTTACAACTCAAGACTTTGGATGAACTCTATTAATGAACTCTCTCAGACCAATTTAGTGGAAGTACCGGAAGGAATTATTCTATCCTGTACAAATATGTTAGTTTTAATTTTAATGCTTTAGTATATCTGCTGTGACGATCGTGGTATATGTGATCGAAATATCTAGACTTTTATATCTGTTTTCACTGTCTATTAAATGGGCTTATCCCCGTTTGGACGTTCATTTATTCAAAGCAATTTTATGGCAATTTTTTCGAATTTTATCGATATCTCGATCCGTAATAGGTCAGAAAGTCTTTCAACTAGCCGTTGATGACTCTCTCCAAAACATTTTGACTAGTGACACACCTGTTTTTATTGGTTAAATCATTACAGTATTTATTATAACCATATCATTTGTGACAATTGGTTTTAAATTTATTACCAGATTTATTTGAATTTATAAATATATTAAAATCATAATTTTCGAAATTAAATTCTCGATTTAAAATTGAAATTTAATGATTTTAATGATTGGTGTTTGAAATATTCGAAATCAAACAATTAATTTGAGCTCCTTCATATTTATGCAACTACAGGGTATACCAACCGATATAACTGTACTTGATGTAGTGGCGAAGACATACAATTACGATCAGAGCAATAGAGCTTTTGGAATGGTATTTCAAGTTACTGTGCATTGAGACTAATTTTTTTTTTTTATAGCAGAGTAGCTCACGGTAGCTTTATAGCTCTATCCAGCGGATAGACAAGATATTTTCAAAATCCTCCCTGAATTTCATATCAGCGTTGTTAAATCCTTAGTGCGTTCTGTGAACGTAAAAAAAGCATCAGGAAAAGTAGATTACTAGCTTCTAACGCACCCATGAAGATACAGATATTGTGATGGACCTAGCTTCACTTTAGGCCCTGGTAACTGTTTTTCGTTAGAATGCAGTACACGAATAAAAAGGATAGGGTGTAGCTTTAAAAAAAAAAACAAAAAAAAACTAAAACGACAAGTGAAACAGATTATAACATTAACATATGGCATCATAAATACTAAAAAGAACTTGTCTACTCTGTGTATAATTGTAATAGATGACATTCTCATTAAACAGTAAGCTTGGAAAAGTTCTAGTTAGTTCTATTTGATCAAAAGGAAGAAACTTCCTTCCCTTTGTCTGTGGATGACCCTTTACTGATTTCATAGGATGTTCTTAAATTTCCTTAACAGTATTTGCAACTCTAGCTTCTTTTTATAAAAAAAAATTTTCTAGCTTGACAAATAGCCGATGTAAAACAAGATTCTAGCAATTTAATAAGATTCTATTTAAATAATTCATCTATTTAATGAATTTAAATAAGATTCTAGCACCGACCTAGCAGTGACTGCTAGCAGTTACTGGCAACCTAGCAGTATTAGTAAACAGAAAAACTCCATAACGCTAAATAAGAATATAAAGTATAATAAATGCTTTTGCATTATATGTGTATTATTTGTTGTTTATAATACGTGTATTATTTTATATAAGCATAAGGTAAAATTCAGTAACCCGCACCTAAAATAGGATTTTGAATTTGAATAAAGACTTCAATAATAGAATATAGAATGATATAGAATAATATAGAACACTAAAGAACAATAGAATTATAGAATAATATAGAATAATAGACTTCAAGTCTATCAAACAGTTCGTGGTAACGAACTGTGAGTAAGAAGCGACCCGGCTAAATAGTAACCAAAACTCCAAAATACAGAATTTTGATGCCAATAGATATGTCAAATAAATCTGATTTTTATGCTGATTCCAAATATATAAGTTTTATCAAGTTTAATCTTACCCATTAAAAGTTATGCACCTGAGAAAATGTGACTTATTTTCGAAAAAAGGGGGAAACACCCCCTAAAAGTCATGGAACTTTAATGAAAATCACACCATCGGATTCAGCGTATCAGAGAACCCTACTGCAGAAGTTTCCAGCTACTATCTGCAAAAATGTGGAATTTTGTATTTTTTGTCAGAAGAAATATCACGGATGCGTGTTTATTTTTTTTTTTTTTTTTCCCAGGGGTGATCGTATCGATCCAGTAGTCCTAGAATATCGTAAGAGGGCTCATTTGAACGGAAATTAAAAGTTCTAGTGTCCTTTTTAAGTGACAAAAAAATTGGAGGGCAACTTGGCCCCCTCCCACGCTCATTTTTTCCCAAAGTCACCCAATTAAAATTTTGAGATAGCCATTTTGTTCAGCATAGTCGAAAATCTAATAAACATGTCTTTTAGGATAACTTAATCCCCCACAGTTCCCAGGGAAAGGGCTGCAAGCTATGAACTGTGCCCACTGTTTACATATAGTATTGGTTATTGGGAAGTATACAGACATTCTCAGGAAGAAATTTTTTCTGGTGGGGGGGGGGGCTGGACGAGGGGGTTACTCGGGAGAATCTTTTCGTGGAGGATGTTTCCTTGGGGTGAGGGACATTTATATGAAGGGGGCACCGGATTTCCCAGCATTATTTAAAAAACGATCAGAAATTAAATTTAAACGAAATAAGTTTTTTCAACTGAAAGTAAGAAGCAACATTAGAACTTAAAACGAACAGAAATTATTACGTATATGAGGGGGTTCGCCCCCAAGTCGATACCTCACTCTTTACTCTACAGTTTTTTTTAGTGCTTTCAAAAGAGCTATCTATTCTAATTAAACGGCCTTTGTGATTCAGGGGATTGTGATTTAAACAAAATTTTAACTTTAGCGTAAAGAGCGTGGTATTGACTAAGGGGAGAATCCCCTTATATACGTAATAACATATACGTAATAAAAAAAAAAAAGCGATACGGCTCAATAGCAATCGAAACTTTAAAAAACGGTATTTTGATGTCAATAAATGTATCAAAAGAATGGGCTTATAATGCTGATTCTAAATATATAAATGTTATTAAGTTTAGTATTACTCATCAAAGGCTACGAGCCTGAGAAAATTTACCTGATTTTGGAAAGAGGGTGGAAACATCCCCTACAAGTTAAGGAATTTTAATGAAAATCACACCGTCAGATTCAGCGTATCAGAAAACCCTATTATATAGGTTTCAAGCTCATATCTGCAAAAATGTGCAACTTAGTATTTTTTGCCAGAAGAAAGATCACGAATGCGTGTTTTTTTTGTTTTTTTTTCAGGGGTAATCGTACCGACCCAGTGGTCCTAGAACATCAAGAGAGAGCTCATTCGAACGGAAATTAAAAGTTATAGTGCCCTTTTCAGTGACCAAAATGCTGGAGGGCAACTTGGCCCCCTCCAACGCCCTTTTTTTCTCAATTTCGTCTGATCAAAATTTTGAGATAGCCATTCTGTTCAGCATAGTTGAAAACCCCAAAAAACATATCTTTGAAGGTAACGAATTCCCCCTAGAGCCCTTATGGAAAGGTCTTAAAGTTTTAAATTTCCCAATTGTATACGTATAGTATTTGTTATTGGGAACTATGCATGTATTTTTTTCTTTTGGGGGGGGGGGATTTTCTGCTGTTTTTTTCCACAAGGAAGATTTTCCATGGGGAGGTAGGTTTCCAGGGAGGAAACTTTTCACGGGAAATTTTACACTGGGGGAATTTGCTAGAATTCCAATACGAAATTCTTTTTAGGTGTCTTGCTTTCATTTTGCCGACTCACTTTTATGCGTGGACATGTTAAAGGTAATTGTGTGGGGTAAATTATCACCAAGATTGAATTATCTAGAGAATATTTCTGTAGGGAGGAGGGATCTTTCTGTGGAGGTGGAGCCAGATTTCCTGGCATTATTTAAATAACGATCAGAAATTAACTGAAAAAACAAATTTCTTCAACTGAAAGTAAGAAACATTATTAAAACTTAAAACAAAACAGAAATTATTATGTATATGTGGGGGTTCCCCTCCTCAACACCTTACTCTTTACGCTGAAGGTTGAATTTTATCCCTATTCTTTATGGCCTTTCGTTGGGCCTTTCGTCAGGTAACTGATTGCATATGGGAAAACTTACCTTGTAATTGCTCTATCAGTGCTAATAAGGCAATCCACGATATCTTTCCCAGTGCAACAGCAATGGTAAGTATGGCAAGTTATGGTAAATTGTTCTTTGGGCCTTTCGTCAGGTAATTGATTGCATATGGGAAAACTCACCTTATGATTGCTCTATCAGTGCTAATAAGCAAATCCACGATATCTTTCCCAGTTCAACAGTAATGGTAAGCATGGCAAGTTAAGGTAAATTGTTCGTTGGGCCTTTCGTCAGGTAACTGATTGCACATGGGAAAACTCACCTTGTGATTGCTCTATCAGTGCTAATAAGCGAATCCACGATATCTTTCCCAGTTCAACAGTAATGGTAAGCATGGCAAGTTAAGGTAAATTGTTCGTTGGGCCTTTCGTCAGGTAACTGATTACATATGGGAAAACTCACCTTGTGATTGCTCTATCAGTGCTAATAAGCCAATCCACGATATCTTTCCCAGTGCAACAGTTATGGTAAGTTCTCAGCCGGTTTCTATGAACTTTGAGTTCAACACCAGAGACAGAGTCAACTATAATATTTCTCAACTGCCGCAGCTGAACTGAGTCCTGGACAAGATTCCTTCTCTCTTCAGCAGTGGGCTGGTGAAGTCTTGCTTCTGTGACAGGTGTGGCACCACTCAAGGGATGGATTGGTTCCATCGTTTCATAAATTGCATTAATTGCCGGTAAAGGAGTGGACGGTGATGACCTAAAAATCAGAAACACGTCAAACTTAACTCATAAATTTTATAGAATATGACATTCAACATCACAACCATTTAGAAAAAGAACCTACCACAACAGGCAAATAAGCAAAATACTTCTTTCGAGGGAGGCTGGGGGGATCCGAAACGTAATGAAAAAAACTCAACAAAAGCGGCTAAAAAAAATACAGGGACAATTGTAAAATACTTCATTTTTAGGTACTTCTCCCTATTTATCTATTCCACAATTACTATGATCCTTCAGCTAATCGATGAAAGCATAATCAACTTTTTTTAACTAAGCCAGAATTTTGATTAATTAACATTCCCCCACGTCTATCAAAAGACAGGGTGAAACAGGTTTGTTCTTATAGGAAAATGTTAAAAGGGTGCCCCTTTGATAAATATGGATACCATTGGAGTACGGTACCGAAGGAGCTCTAAAAAGTGATGATACTCTAGTTTTTGTTGTTGTTTTTGTTTTGTTTTTTTATTTTTTTTTCATGTACAATTTAGCTTGGACAATAAGCAAAGTACACAGAAGCAAGTCTGGTAAAATGAGGTAAAAAAATTCTATATACTGTTTCATCATAGCAGATTTGTTGTTATTTAGGGACATTAATTCTTAACTTAAAAATCTCCTTTTAACTGTACAAAAGTAAGTCAATCAAGTAATTTGGCACTCAAACATGACATAACTTTTCAGGCGGAGGGGAACATAAAATATGTTCCCCTCCGCTTAACAAAGTTTTTTTTACAAATTTTCCCCCTCCCCCCTCTTGACAAATTTCTTCCCCTTCGTTCCATGGAATTTTTATCCAGTGGAGGAATAAAAAATGGATTGTATGGAACAAGCAATTCATAACTTGGAGCCGGTCCACTTATCAAGTCTAGCACAATGTGGTAGACTTGTTCACTCTGTTTCGGCATAAATTAGAAAACTATCATCTAGTACGAGTCTTCAGGTACAGACAGGGATTTTCACTGGTTTTCTGCACAACACCTTTTTCACTGAAATCTAACTAAGATGTGAGTTCATTCTAGTTCTGGTCCAGGTAGGAGTGCTAGTATATCCTTAAGAGGCGATAACTTGTAGAACTGAGGAATACTATTTTATGCCTTTCCTGTCTGGAACAGGGGCACAAAGTGGAAAGGGTGCCCCTCCCCAAATCAGATAAAATAAAGAGCTGTGACATATTTTCTACTTTCATACTTCTCTTTGAAAAGATCTAGTCTGTGTACACTTATTGGCCTGTGTCCTTCAGTTTTATTATTAGAAAAAGAAACTAAACCTCTTAGTTTTCTTCTTTCAATAGTTAAAACAAAGCAGGGTAGAGTGAAAGAGAGAGAGAGAGAGAAAGAACATAGAAAGAGATACACAGACAAAGAGAGAGAGAGAGAGAAGAAATGTAAAATGAAAAAAAACCTTAAATGTTCATCAAATATACACATTGATGTGCGTCTGCTTCTTCCAATACTTCCAATCTCGCTTTGACTATCATCAAAAGAATGGAAATCCTCCTGAAGACTTCGTGTCTCAGCAGTCGCTATATTTTGTAGGTATTTCATTGCAAACTTGTAACAATAATCGCAAACTCGAAGATCCTCTGCAAAAAAAAAAAAAAAAGATAGAAAACACTCCCGTTTGCTTCAAACTATAATAAGAAGTCGAACCCAACTCCGGTTGTAAAACGAGCTGTATGTTTCATAATCAGTTTTTTAATTTATCATTGTCAAAAATGACAGTAAAATTCTAGATACTGGGCTTTTTGTTATCTTTAAAAGTAGTTAAGAGAATAAAACTTTCTGAAATAAATTCAACACCAACCATGAATGTACTTTCATGTTCTTATCTCTACGTCTTCCCTGTTTCTGAGGCTTAAATAATTGCATAGAAAATGCAAATATTGGTTTGAGTCTGCTTTTCTTTGACCCACGGATTTGAAAACACAACTCCGATGATTTAAGTGGGATTATAAGCCAAGTTACAGTTGTCGTTGTTTTTCAAATCTTAGACACATTTTTTCAAATTCTTTCAATACCTTATAAACCAAGATTTAGCAAAGTTATGAGGCTCAAAACACTCTCTTCGGGCCTTATTTTTTCTGCAGATCTAATTCTAGAATTTTCAGAATTTATTCCGCAAAGTTCTTCTAAGTTCATCAAAGGTCAGAGCCCTTCGGAGGCAGTTAGGTGGAGTTAAATACTTCAAGAGACCTTCCATGAGCATAATTTAGGCTCTGGGGAGGTTTGTATAAGTTTTATCCACCTAGCTCAACTACTTTCCAAGTCACCAAGAAGATACTCTAAAATATTACCAAAACACGGTTTGGATCATTAAAGGGGATAAATTATTAAAAGAATTACAAAAGTAAAATATAAAAAGATTTTTATTTTTAAATGCCTTCATCTCCAATGTATCAAAAAATTGAAATTCTTCAAGACTAAAAATAAAACCATGGGACACTTCGCAAATATTCAAAGGCAACTCTTATGTCATGACCACCCTTCGCTTTCCTTTTGAGCCTTGAAAAATTTTAAGTTTTCCCGATAGCAAGAAAAAAGTTTTTTTATTTTGAGTAAATTTAAAAATAAGGGTATTTTTTAAAAATATTCTCTTCTAGTCAGCGAGTTTCAAATCTAACCTGAAGTTTTCTTTTAATATTAATTGTAAAAAAAAACTTTCTGAAAAAGAAGTTTTTCAAAGAAAAGTAAAAGCCATTTAAACTTAAGATCAACAGATACAATACCTGCTAAATTCAAATTCAAAACGACCAGAAATTACTGTTAAAGAATAAATGAAACCCAAAACGAACAAAAATTAAATAAACAATCATAGCAAAAAACATAAAACAAGTAATAATATAAATGAATAAATAAATCTTGATGCCAGTAATGCTTAAATTGAATATACAAATCAAGCTTAAAACGGAAAAAAATATTTTGCTATTGAAGTACAAATGAAACACAAAACGAATATAAATTGAATAAACAATCAATGTAAACAAACACACAATATATACTAATTTAAATGAATAAATAAATCTTAAAACGAGTAAAACTTAAATTGAATATGCAAATCAAGCTTGAAACGAACAGAAATCACTACAAACAAGAGTTCGGATCACTACAAACAAAATCACTACAAACAAAAGTCTAAAACCTACTGCGTCATTGGCGCTTTTCTGAAAACTATATGTGTCTTGAATAGTCTTGGAAATTATAGACAAAATCAAATTGAATTTTTGATATATAATGATGTTAATTGTTGAAAGATCCATCAGCGAATTTTATTTCACTGTAGTTTTATTTTCCTTTTCAATGCTGTAAGAACTGGAAAAGAAAATATTTGCAATATAATTTGTTTTCAGTGAAGCGCCAATGACGCAGTATGCTTTAGATTTTTACATTTTAGGAAGGCGGCAGTATCCAAACTCTTGTTTGTAGTGAAACTATATTCGTCTTGAACACTCTTAGACAGAACTAATAAATTAAACTGAATATTTGATGTATAATGATATTAATTGCTAAAAGCTCATCAGTTCAAAATTTTACTGTAATTTTAATGTTTATTTTCAATATTAAGTACAAAAGAAAATATTTGTGATATAATTCGTTTTCAGTAAAGCGCCAATGACGCAGTGTGTTTTAGACTTTTACAGAGAGAGACGGAAGCTATGCTCAAACTCTTGTTTGTAGTGATTTTTGTTCGTTTTAAGCTTGATTTGCATATTAAATTTAAGTTTCACTCGTTTTAAGATCTATTTATTCATTTATATTAGCATCTATTGTATGTTTGTTTACATTGATTGTTTACTTAATTTCTGTTCGTTTTGGGTTTCATTTATACTCCAATAGCAAGATATTTTTTTCCGTTTTAAGCTTGATTTGCATGTTCAATTTAAGCATTACCGGCTTTAAGATTTATTTATTCATTTACATTATTACTTGTTGTATGTTTTTTTTTGCTATGGTTGTTTATTTAATTTCTGTTCGTTTTGGGTTTCATTTATTCTTTAAAAGTAATTTTTGTTCGTTTTGAGTTTGGAATTTAGCAGGTATGTGTATCTGCTTATCTTAAGTTTAAAATGGCCTTTCCTTTTCCTTGAAAAACTTCTTTTTCAGAAAGTCTTTTTTTAATAGATTTTTGTTCGTTTTTTATTGCAAAAGGTTCAAGTTTTCAAAAATTCCTTATTTCAAATCAAATTTTTTTTTAACCTCAAATGTTCATCAGAATATCGAAACTAATATCAAAGTAACAATGTCAAAGTAAAAAATAACAAAGTAAAGAAAGCATCAAAGTAAACAAGGTATCAAAGTAACAATAAGCATCTTGCATAACTTACATCCCTGGCACCGTACATCGAAGTTGCCACGTAAATCACTAAATCCAAGTATCAAACAGTTAGGGGTAACGAACTGTAAGTAAGGAGCGACCCGGCTCAATAGTAACCGAAACTCTAAAAAACGAAATTTTGATACCAATAGATACATCAAAAGAATCGGATTTTTATGCTGATTTCAAATATATAAAAACTGATTTCAAATATACTATATGTTTCAAATATATAGTTTCATCAAGTTTAAGCTTACCCATCAAAAGTTACGAGCCTGAGGAAATTTGCCTGATTTTTGAAAAAAAGGAGGAAACACCCCCAAAAAGTCATAGAACTTTAATGAAAATCACACCATCAGATTCAGCATATCAGAAAACCCTACTATAGAGGTGTCAAGCTCCTATCTGCAAAGATGTGGAATTTTGTACTTTTCGCCAGAATAAAGATCACGGATGCGTGTTTATTTGTTTTTTTTTTTTCTTTTTTTTTTCTAGGGGCGATCGGATCGATCCAGTGGTCCTAGAATATTGCGAGAGGGCTCATTCGAATGGAAATGAAAAGTTCTAGTGCCCTTTTTAAGTGACGAAAAAATTGGAGGGCAACTAGGCCCCCTCCCACGCTTATGTTTTTCTTAAAGTTACCCGATCAAAATTTTGAGACAGCCATTTTGTTCAGCATAGTCGAAAATATCATAGCTATGTCTTTGAAGATTACTTAATCCCCCACAGCCCCCGGGGGAAGGGCTGCAAGTTATGAACTTTGCCCATTGTTTATATAGTATTGGTTATTGGGAAGTATACATACGCTTTCAGGAAGGATTTTTTCTATGGTGGGGGGGGGGGGGGTCGGGGGAGGTGATTACGTGGGAGAATCTTTCCATGGAGGATATTTTTATGGGGGAAGGGACATTTCTATGAAGAGGGCGCCAGATTTCCAAGCATTATTTAAAAACCGATCAGAAATTAAATAGAAAAAAACAAGTTTTATTCAACTGAAAGTAAGGAGCAACATTAAAACTTAAAACAAACAGAAATTATTAAGTATATGAGGGGTTTGCCCCCTAGTCATGTCCTCGCTCTTTACGCTAAAGTTTTTTTTAGTACTTTAAAAAGAGCTATCTATTCTAATTAAACGGCCTTTGTGATTCAAGGGTCATTCTTAAAGAATTGGAACAAAATGCGAACTTTAGCGTAAAGAGCGAGGTATTGACTAGGGTGCAAACCCCCTCATATATGCAATAATTTCTATTCGTTTTAAGTTTTAACGTTGCTCCTTACTTTCAGTTGAAAAAACTTGTTTTTTTTTATTTAATTTAAGTAAAAAAAGAGTCAAAGTAACAATAAGCAAGTTCTGCAACTCAGACCCATTTCCCTGGGGTTAGGGGCGGGGGGTTCAACCCCAAAAGCGTAGTTATTTTGCCTTTGAACTTATTGAACGAAATGGCAATCTCACAATTTTGACCGGATTCCCTTTGAAACAGTGGGACGTGGGCTAGTTGCCCATTGATCACTTTTGACTCTTAAGAACTAGAAGTTTCAATTTCCGATCAAATGAGCCCTCCAAAGTTAATACGACCACCCCTTCCACAAAAACCTTATATTCTATTATAGAATCTTTATATATTAACAATGGGCTGCTAGTATAACTTACAGCCCTTTCCCCCACGGCTGGGGGAGATTCAAACCCGGAACCGTAGCTGTTTGACATTTGGATTATTTTGAACAAAATAGCAAACTCAAAATGTTGATCGGAAGCATTTAGAAAAAGTGGCGTGGGGGGGGGGGGGTTGGAGGATTGCTTACCGTACGATTATTCTTGACTTTTAAAAACGGAGCTAGAACTTTCAATTTAAATCGAATGAGCCTTTTCCAAAGTCGAAACGATTATTCCTTTGATAAAAACCTTATATATGACAATGGACAGCTTGCTTAACTTACAGCCCTTGCCCTGGGGGAAGTGGGAGGTTTTGTCAACCCCCAAGGCATAATTATTTTAATTGCTTCACCTTTTGACTATTTTGGACATAATGGCCATCTCCAAATTTTGATTAGTCGCATTTGGGGAAAAGAGGGCGTGAAGGGAGGGGGGCTTGGTAGGCACGTACACGGGAATTTGTTTCGGGGGGGGGCACATCCTTCAAACCCCTTATTCTATTAGAAGTATCAGAAAATTATGGAAAAAAAATTAATGAGATTTGGGGGGGGGCGGACCCGGAGGCCCTCCCCCCTTGCGTTTGTGTCAGGGGCTTGGTGCCTCCCAATTACTTGGTCCCAGTGTATTTGGCTTAAAGAAGAAACCTTTAGCGCAGACAGCGGGAGAGGGAGGAGGGGGAGGTTGGAGACCCATCCAGGGGCGGAACTTCACTTATCTCCCCTGTTCCCGATTTAGAAGATTAGACACTCTTCGGGCTGTAGAATTTTGGACCGCTGGAGTTCTGGAAGACGTTAATATACTCGAAAATACTTCTTTTAATTATTGCAGGATTTATTTCATAGATTGTGCAATGGTGAGCCCCCTGGCCCATGATTTGGGTGAGCCCCAATTCATAATGTGCAATTTTGATTAATTTGTCAGTGTTAAGTGCTCAGATTATTCTATATATTTTATTTTGAGTTATACTTTTATCGTATTGCGTTCGTTTTTAAGCCTTGCGATAAAAACTGAAACCTTAGCGTAGACAGTGGTGGGAGGAAATACTCCCTCCCCCCCCCCTCCCATGCATAATTGAGCAGCCACAGAGAAAGAAATACAAATAAAAATAATGAAACAAGATCTAATCTTGATATATTCTACCAAGCATAGACAGAATATGTAATATGGAATACCTTATAGTGTTTATTTTTACATTTTGTTTTATTAATTTTTTTTGTGCTTCTGGGGTTCATCTATAATAGCAAGGTAAGATAAAATTTAACATTGGGGCTGTGGGGTGATGTCAATTCCGAAGGCAAACTTATTAGACATTTCAAAGTTTTTGAAAAAAACGGATATTCCAAAATTCGTTTCAATATCAGAGGGGTTAAAGGAGTGCAGGATAGCAGAAAATGACATTTTCAGCTATTCTGAACAAAATGAGTATGTCAAAACGTTGAGCATATGTCCCAAAGGGTTACAAAAGCACTGGATATAAATGAAAAGTTCTAGGATGGGGGTTGGTAGCTCTCCAATCAACTTTTACTTTGAAGAAGGCACTAGAACTCAATTTCCTAAAAAAAATGCCAGTGGCTCTACAATCACTTTTGGCTTTAAAAAATAGGCACTAGAATCCTCAATTTCTGATCGAACGACCATCTTCCGAAGTTTCTACGACCACGAGGAGAGGGGGGGGGGTGGTTTAGGAGAAGAAATTCCTTATATGAAAAAATTCTCCTCGTTTTTGGGTTTAACGTTACTGTTCACTTTCAAAATAAAGACGTAGGCCAAAAATATTCCCGTAAATCAGAGGGGATTAGATCTTAGTTTCTACCTCCCCAGTTTTCTAGAACTCACTACATTTATCTGGAGGCTGAATAAGAGTGATTGTGGTTGGCTTTAAAATACACTCTTTGCGGCCTCTGCCCCCCCCTCCCCCAACCCCTATAATATGATATACTTTTATGAAATATGAAGCAAATTAGTTTAGTTAAATGAAGTTACAAAATAAACGTCTGAAATCTTTTCTTCAGTAAAAAGGGAGGTATTAGCCTGCAGCAACCTCATTCAAGCTTAATCTAAATGATGGGAGATGAGAGATAATTACTGCCCTTCCCCAAATGCCAAATCCCCCCAGGGCATAAGTTACAACACCTGTCCCCGGGCCCAGGGGGTTTGTGTGGACCTAGGAGTTTTAATTTCTGATGTTTGAACTATTTTAAAAAAAATGGCTATCTCAAAATTTTTATCGGATGGGTTTGGGGAAAAAGGGCGTAGGAGGGGGGGGGGGGCAGGCTAGTTGCCCTTGGATCTCTTTAATTCTTAAAAAGTGAACTAAAACTTTCAATTTCCTATCAAATGAGCCCTCTGAAAATTATACGAGCAACCCTTCCATAAGAGCCATATATACCCCAGGACATAACTAACAACGACTGCCCCCAGGCCCTGGGGGGTTGTTTCGACACTAAGAGTTTTTGTTATCTGACTTTTTAACTATTTTCAACAAAATAGCTATCTTAAAATTTTTACCTGATGCATTTGGGAAAAAAGGGCGTGGGGGGTCTAGTTGCCCTCCGATCTCTTTTGACTCTTAAAAAGTGAACAAGAACTATCACTTTCCAAACAAATTAGCCGTCTCTGAAGTATATACGATCATTCCTTCCATAAGAACTATATATGCCCCTAGGGCATAACTTACAACGTCTGCCTCGGACCCTGTGGGGTTTTGTCGACACCAGAGTTTTTGTTATCTAACCTTTTCACTATTTTTAACAAAATGACTATCTTAAAATTTTCATTTGATGCATTTGGGGAAAAAGGGCATGGGGGGGAGGGCTCGTTGCCCTCCGATCTCTTTTGACTCTTGAAAAGTGAACTAATACTTTCACTTCCCAAACCAATGAGCCCTCTCTGAAGTTTATACGAGCATCCCTTCCATAAGAACCATATATACCCCCAGGGCATAACTTACAACGCCTACCCTTAGGCTCTGGGGGCTTGTGTCGACACAGAAAATTTTATATCTGACCCTTGAACTATTTTTAACAAAATGGGTATCTCAAAATTTTTATCTGATGCATTTGGAGGAAAAGGGCGTGGGGAGGGGGCTAGCTGCCTTTCGATCACTTTTGACTCTTAAAATATGAACTACAACTTTCAATTTTTAATCAAATGAGCCCGCTATGAAGTTTATACGAGCGTCCCTTCCGTAACAACCATATATGCCCCCAGGGCATAACTTAAAATGCCTGCCCCTAGGCCCTGGGGGGGGGGGGGGTGTCGACATCGGAGTTTTGTTATCTGACCTTTGAAGTAGTTTTAACAAATTGGCTATATCGAAATTTTTATCTGATGCAATTGGGGAAAAAGGGCGTGTGGGGAAAAAAGGGCGTGGAGGGGGGGGGGGGCTAATTGCCCTCCGTTCACTTTTGACTCTTAAAAAGGGCACTAGAACTCTCGATTTCCAATAAAATGAGCCCCCTTTGAAGTTTATACGACAACCCCTTCCATATGAAGTGTCCCAGGGAAAAAAATAATAAAACATTGGAGCCGTATGGAGCTCTATAGCGTTGCCTCTGATAAGGTATCATGCAGCATAGCCAAAAACTGTTGTACTAAACCTGTAGTTTCCATTCAGAAAATAACTCATGCATCTAGACGTTTCTGTAACATTCGATTGATTTCTATTGCTCTTATGGAAATCACAACCCCCGTTTTTGTTTCTACAATATTACTTTTATTTTAAGTTGTTCAGTTTGCACCATCTGTTCCTGGTGCTTTAATTGAACCATGAATTTGCCACTTAAAAAACTCGATTTTTCATTTTCTGCCCAAAATACAAACACCAATTTTTGGTGATTTTTTTAGTTACAGCAAGCATACGCGTACCAGTAGCTACTTTTTGCATTCACCTTAAGTATTTTACCTACAAGCACAACTCTTAAACAACTTTATGCACCAGCTCAAATACTAAGAACAATCTCATAGTCTATGCATGACTCGTTACAGTAAATCCATCCCCGCACGAAATTGACGAAGTGAAAGTTTGATCACAACAGGTGTATTGAAGTAAAATCTGGACAATGAAAGACATTAATGGTGAGGCACTTAGCCTTCAACCAAAGTAGCCGAGGAAGAATCTTGTGTTTCCATCTTGCCGAACAAGGGTTTGGATAAAGTCATCCGAAAGCAAAATTTTCAGAGACGCGAACTAGCAGACAAAAAAGAGAAACACCGGTTTATCTGGTTCCGATAAAACGGTTCATCTGGTGACAGCCAATATAAAGAAACACGGGTTTATCTGGTTTCGACCCGTCGGTCAATGATACAAAGGATGGCTTGCGAGGAAATTATCATCTATATACGACTGGGATTTTACAAAGAGCTGTTAATCAGTGCAAAACCTGACTAGCCCCCTTCAAGACCGATTATAAAACCCCAGGTAGTTATCGTCAATATGGAAAAAGACGAGTCTTCGTGTGCAAAAAAATGTCAATCGGGAAACAAATGTGGATCTGTATGGGAAGATAATGTTTCACGACATTTTAATGCTCTACCACGTCATTTTCAAATTTGCTAACAATTGAAAACAGGAGTGTTTTCAATCACCAAAGCTATCATTATCAAATGTAATACTCTCTTCTGTTAAAATCTGAAAATCAGAATATTCTGAAACTAAACATTTATTGTCATTTGTCAGTCTCGAAAACCAGAGCAGAGAATCATTTATTATTTTAATTTTTTTTTTTTTTTTATCCATAATACGTACCTATAAAGCCCATGACTTTCCCTCTGATTTCTGAATTACAGCACTTGCTGCAAAATATAAGTCCACAGATTCGGCAATGATGACGTCGCAAAAACGTTGAAAACTTCTTTGAACATTCATAGCACTGAAGTGCCATTTCATCAGGTAGCCAATGCTTTCTCAGTTCTGCTTCTGTCATTCGATCATCCTTCTAAAGATAGAATATGAATTGAATTAATATTTGAGACGGAACTCGACCTATTACTACCATTGCTCCTACATACCACTCGCTAGCCTTAAAACATAACTTGAACTAACTTCAAACTTTTAAGCCGTCTCAGACAAATACCCTCCTCCATTCCACCTAGTTTGAAGTATCTGCTTTGGCTACCAAAACAGAAAATAATTTGCAAGTTTCTTAGTGAGAAATCCACTCGTATTGGCACCGAGTCAGAATTTTGCACACTTTTGTATAGAGTTGGGAGATAACTCGCTTTTGTACCAAGTCATAACTTAGCGGGTTTTCACACTGAGTCAGGGCTAAGCTCGTTTTTCCCCAGTGTCAGAACTTTGCTCGTTTTTAACCAATTCAATTTAGTTCATTTCTCACTCCGAATCTAAACTTTGCCTATTTTTACACCCGCTTCATCGAAATTCTACAGCTTGGACTTAACCGTTTGTCTACTGACTCGTATCAGGACTTAATTCATTTTTACAACAAGTCAGCAATTAGGTGGTTTGCACAGTAGGTCAGAACGTAGCTCATTTTTACACCGAATGAGGAATTTGCTAACTTTTTCATCAAATCAAGACAGAAAATCCTACATGATCCCCATCTAACCAAGCTACAACATGCCTATCTTTCCTCTAAAACGCTGGCGGTGGAGGGCAGGGTATGGAGGGGCGTGGCCCATATTTTACCTCGAATTATAAAAATTTTAACTCTTTAAATGTTTCTGGTTTTCGAAAGGCGCATTGTACAGACTTTTTTTTTAGCAAAACGTATCTGTAAAGAATGGGGCATTTCCCTAACTTAAGACCCTCGTCCCCAGGTCTGTGTTTATCATTTCCCCCTGGAAGGACGTTTTCTTGACCTTTTGACGGTCTGTTTGGAATGGCTACCTTAAAATTTTTGTCGGCTGCAAAGCGGAGTTACAGGGAGGCCCCGGGGCAAAAAAAATCATGGAAGGGCTACTTACCTTTCGATCACTTTCAGTTTTCACGGTAGAACTTCCTGAGTCATTTTCTAAGTTTCTAACACAATTTGTTCATTACAAAAAAAAAGTAAATGGCAAAGGAATATAAATGAAAGACGGAAAACGCATTGTTCTATATCAGGTCAACGCTACTGCGTTGACCCTTATTTTTGGAACTTCGAATCATGCTTAGTGAGCCATAAGCCTAGTGAATGTAAAAAGTTAATCAGTCATTTTATACTGAAACCTCAAAAATAAAACAAATGGATTTGGCCAGAATGGCTTCTCAAAAGCGCAAGTAACTTATCTTTAAGTGAGAATAAATATGCAGAAATAACATAATATCTCCCGACTATACTTTCAGACTGCGAGTTTGTTTTTAGACAGAAAATCCTGGTTGTTTCTCACTTCTGTTTACAAAATTTACTCAATTAAAAAAAAATTAATAAGACTACAAACAAACATTTCAATAGCCCCGTTTTTCGAATGTTATGATGATATGATCATGATGCTATTGATGACGTGATATCTTAATGTCACGAGGATTTTATGATATTGGCTATTTTGAAAACCTCTCTTTTACCAAAAAAAAATTTAAAATCCTTGATACTTACATTAGCTTTCACGGCCAAAAGAGTTCTTATCATATTCTGGACACGCTTTGGGGTCCTTTCATAAACATCCTCAGACTGTGCCTGAGATGGCGATGATCCAATTGATGAGCCTGAAGGAGGTTCACCATCCATAGATAAAACACAAAACGACTCATCTTCCTTCTTCACTTCAGTGCATGTGGCTAAGTTCTGTGAAATAGGTAGACTCGGACCTTAAAGCAGTAAAGCTTAGTTACTAGCCATCTGGAGAATATGAATCGTAAAACTTCGCAAAGCTTAGTAGCCCCTTTCCCTATCCATTCTTGTCCTTGGTCCCTTAGTTCCTTTTTCTGAGAACGATTATTTTTTCACTTTGTGATGTTTTTAGAGTTAACATTGCAGTGTTGTACGTTAAACTAATTAACTATGGGTTTGAGCTTTTTTCTTTTTTGTACTTCACTTTTTCATTGTGTTTTTTACAAGCGAGTAATGAATGATTGTCGTTGACGCTAAAGCGGCTGTCGCACTACGTACGTAATTTTCTATGCTAAATGATTAGGTTATACACTGTAACACAGATACGACACCGAAAATGTCTAGTAGAGCAGATATTACTCCTCTATAGATTCAGATTGACCTAATCTAATCTAAAGAGGAGTAATATCTGCTCTGCTAGACAATTTCGGGTATCTTTTCTGTGTTATAGTGTTGCAGTATTGTGAAAGTTTATTAAGATGCGAGTTTCATTTATTTGTTTTGTCTTTTGTTTTTTTCTCTTGTTGTGTTGTTTTTTCGTCTTTTTCTGTAGATGATTTATTTTTTCCCCTTTTTTTCTGTTGATAAAGGCTCTCGGATGTGGAGTTGAAATATTCAGAATTTTTTTTATTAATTACTGTGTGGTATTTTTTTATTCTTTGTCACTGCTTTATTTAAATTAAACCCATTTTCTCGCTTAATTTTTCGTTAGCCAAAAATGTGCCTGAAAATGGATCTTTTTTTTAGGATTGTCTTGAAAGTTATCTCCTTAAGTTCCTTGAATAAAAGAGCCCCAATGACCAAAAAGAGAATAAATTGGTTCACCTGGAAATGGACCTTGGAAATGGCTGAGTAGGTTGAAACATAAATTTGTAAGTCCTTTGGCCAAAGGGAACTCAATGTGGAAACAAAAGGTTGGGGCTGGCATATACTAAGAATAAAATTTTTCCAAAGAGTCCTCCTTGGAAAATGTGAGAATCATGACCCTAAAATTCATTTTGAAATTTCCACCCTCTCCCTCTCAAGGAATATTTGTTGGTGGTTACAAACTGTAGGTAAAGAGTGGCCCTTTTCAGCACAAACTTAAACTAAAAAAGACTAAAATGGTGTATAGCAATAATTGATTTTTTCATCTGATTAATTAAAACAAAAAAAAAATTCAACAAATAAGTTTTTCAAACAATAGTGAGGAGCTATATTACATCTAAGACGCGCAAAAATAAAGTCAAATAAAAACAATGACTTTATGACTTTTGAAATGCGTCTTTAAGAGAGTTGGATCGTCAACAAATTTTCAACGATCCAAGAAATCGACACCAAAGTTGTTTTTCTTTGAAAGAAATAAAATTGGATCTAAGAGGGTTCCCTGGGGCACACCATTGTAAACTAGAAGGGGATAAAAATATACATTTAGGCATTTGGCAACTTGTGTACTATTAGAGAGAAAAGACACAATTACTGTAATTAGTTAGAGGTTAACTTGAAATTCATTGAAAAGTTTTCTACCAACGTGTTGTGGTTAATTAGGCCGTAAGCTTTTTGTAAGTCTACTGCTATAAAATCGAGTCAGTTTATAGCAGTGGACTGCTATTCGTATATTGGTTTCTGAAGTGTTTTACATATTATTGAGTTGATTATTCATTGTAATTTTTGTTCGTTTTAGGTATGATTTATCTATTGACAGTGATTTCTGTTAGTTTGAAGCTTGAATTATTACTTAACTCTATGTCAGTGCGCCTTTGGCTTAAAGCTCTTTACTTCTTTTTGAGGAACTTCTTTTGCAGAAAAAGTTTGTTTACATTCATTTCTACATGGTTTTAATTGACATTGTTTTTTGTTACTAGTTAATAAAAGGAGTATTTTTAAGGACGATTTTGGTATAAAACAGTTCGTGGTAACGAACTGTAAGTAAGAAGCGACCCGGCTCAATAGTAACCGAAACTCTAAAAAACGGGATTTTGATACCAATAGATACATCAAAAGAATCAGATTTTAATGCTGATTTCAAATATATAAGTTTCACCAAGTTTAGTCCTAGTTACGCGCATGAAAAAATTTGGCTGATTTTCGAAAAAAAGGGGGAAAGACCCCGTAAAAGTTATAGAACCTTAGTGAAAATCACTCCATCAGATTCAGCGTATCAGAGAACCCTACTGTAGAGGTTTCAAGCTCCTATCTGCAAAAATGTGGAATTTTGTATTTTTTGCCAGAAGAAAGATCACGGATGCGTGTTTATCTGTTTTTTGTTTGTTTGTTGTTGTTTTTTTCCAGGGGTGATCGTATCGACCCAGGTGTCCTAGAATATCGTGGGAGGGCTCATTGGAACAGAAACTAAAAGTTCTAGTTCCCTTTTTAAGTGACCAAAAAAATGGAGGGCACCTAGGCCCCACGCTCATTTTTTTCCCAAAGTCACCCGATCAAAATTTTGAGATAGCCATTTTGTTCAGCATGGTCGAAAATATGATAACTACGTCTTTTAGGATGACTTAATCCCCCAAAATCCCCGGGAGGAGGGCTGAAAGTTATGAACTTTACCCAATGTTAACATATAGTATTGGTTATTGGGAATTATACAGACGTTTTCAGGGTGATTTTTCTGGTAGTGGGGGGGATGGGTCGGGGGTTATTTGGGAGGATCTTTACAAGGAGGAAGTTTTCATGTGAGAAGGGACATTGCTATGAAGGGGGCGCCGGATTTTCCAGCATTATTAAAAAAAAGATCAGAAATTAAATTAAAAAAACAAGTTTTTCAACTGAAAGTAAGGAGCAACATCAAAACTAAAAAAAGAACAGAAAATATTACGAATATGATTGGGTTCACCCCCTAGTTAATACCTCGCTCTTTAAGCCAAAGATTTTTTAGTACTTTCATAAGAGCTATTTATTCTAATTAACGGCCTTTATGATTATGAGTCATTTTTAAAGAATTGGGACAAAATTCGAACTTTAGCGTAAAGAGCGAGGTATTGACTAGGGGCGAACCCCCTAATATACGCATTAAAAATATATGAATATAGAAATTCGTTACGTAAGTTAATTCGTAAGTTACGTATATTTATTACTAATCAAAACGTTCGTAAATAAAATTAAACAACGTTCAAGAAAGCCATTTAACCAAATAAAAGTAAAATTAATATGCAAATTTGGTGTTGATTATTCATGTACGGTGAGCCAAAATCAAAACCTGCATTTATTCAAAAACGTTCAAAAATTAAATAAAAAAAACAAGTTTTTTTTTACTGAAAGTAAGAAGCAACGTTAAAACTTAAAACGAACAGAAATTATTCCGTATATGAAAAGGGTTGTCCACTCCTCAAAGCCTCGCTCTTTACGCTAAAGTTTGACTTTCCCACAACTCTATTTTTTAAACAATAAAAGCCTTTAGCGTAAAGTGAGAGGCGTTGAGGAGGGGACAGCCCCTTTCATATACGGAATAATTTCTGTTCGTTTTAAGTTTTAACGTAGCTCCTTACTTTCAGTAAAAAAAACTGTTTTTTTTTTTATTTAATATCATAGGCAGCGCAATCGCGCTGTCTAAGTAAAGTACAATGTTGGCACAATGTATTATTTTGTTGTTGTTTTTTCATACCAGGGCACTTCGTATCGAAGGAGTTGTCTTAGAAACTTCGAAAAGGGCTCATTCGATTGGAAATTGGAGTGGCTAGTGCCCTTTTTAATAGTCGGAAGTGATTGGAGGGCAACTAGCCCCCCCCCCACACCCGTCATTCCCCCAAACACATCCAATCAAAATTTTGAGACAGCCATTTTGTTCAGCGTAGTTGATTATGCCCTGGGGGCATATAAGAACGATGTTGGCACAATGTATTATATATTATTTTTTTTCCTTTAGAGCCGGGCACTTCGTATCGAAGAAGTTGTCGTAGAAACTTCGAAAAAGGCTCATTCAATTGGAAATTGGAGTGGCTAGTGCCCTTTTTAATAGTCGAAAGTGATTGGAAGGCAACTAACACCCCTTCCACGCCCACCATTTCCTGAAAGACATCAAATCAAAATTTTGAGATAGCCATTTTGTTCAGCGTAGTTGATTTCCAGATAGAAATTATGTTTTTGAGGAGGATACTCCCCCACAGCCTTCAGGGCAAGGGATGTAAGTTATGCCCTGAGGGCACAAGGTTTTTATAGAAGAAGTTGTCGTAGAAACTTCGAAAAAGGCACATTCGATTGGAAATTCAAAGGGCTAGTGCCCTTTTTAATAGTCGAAAGTGATTCGAGGGCAACTCACCCCCCTCTCACGCCCACCTTTTCCCCAAACACATCCAATCAAAATTTTGAGATAGCCATTTTATTCAACGTAGTTTAAGGTCTGGAAATTAGGTCTTTGAGGATGACAACCTCCCCCCCCCACAGCCCTCAGGGCAAGGGTTGTAAGTTATGCCTTGGGGGCATATAAAGTTTTTATAGAACGCGTTGTCGTAGAAACTTCAAAAAGGGCTCATTCGATTGGAAATTGAAATGGCTAGTGCCCTTTTTAATAGTCGAAAGTGATTGGAAGGCAACTAAAACCCCTTCCACGCCCACCATTTCCCAAACACATTCAATCAAAATTTTGAGATAGCAATTTTGTTCCACGCAGTTTAAAGTTCAGGAAATTATACCTTTGAGCAGGACACTCCCCCCACAGTCTTCAGGGCAAGGGTTATAAGTTACGCCCTGGGAGCATATAAGGTTTTTATTGAATTCTTTGTCGTAGAAACTTGAAAAAGGGGTCATTCGATTGGAAATTCAAAGGGCTAGTGCCCTTTTTAATAGTCGAAAGTGATTCGAGGGCAACTCACCCCCCTCTCACGCCCACCTTTTCCCCAAACACATCAAATCAAAATTTTTAGATAGCCACTTTAGTTAATGTAGTTAAAAGTTTTGAAAATTAGGTCTTTAACGACGACAACCCCTCCGCCCTCAGCCCTCGGGGCAAGGGTTATAAGTTATGCCCTGGGGGCATATAAGGTTTTTATTGAAAGCGTTGTCGTAGAAACTTTGAAAGGGCTCATTCAATTGGAAATTGAAAGGGCTAGTGCCTTTTTTAATAGTTGAAAGTGACTGGAGAGCGACTAACAACCCTCTCACGCCCAACATTTTCCCAAAACACATCCAATCAAAATTTTAAGATATCCATTTTGTTCAAAGTAGTTGAAAGTTCTGGAAATTCGGTCTTTTAGGATGATAAACCCCTCAGAGCCCTCTGTATAAGGGTTGTAAGTTATTCCCTGGGGGTATATAAGGTTTATATAGAAATTTATTGTAGAAAATTCAAAAAGGGCTCATTTGATTGGAAATTGCCCTTTTTAATAGTCGAAAGTGAGTGGAGAGTAATTAACCCCCCTCTCACGCCCACCATTTCCCCAAAAACATTCAATCAAAGTTTAGAGATAGCCATTTTGTTCAACGTAATTGAAAGTTCTGGAAATTATGTATTTAAGGATGACAAAACCCCCAGAGCCCCCAGGGCAAAGGTCGTAATTTATGCCCTGGGGGCATATAAGGTTTTTATAGATAGAGTTGTCGTAAAACTTCAAAAGGGGCCCATTCAATTGGAAATTGAGAGGGCTAGTACCCTTTTTAATAGTCAAAAGTAATTGGAGGGTAACTAACCCCCCTCTCACGCCCACCATTCCTCTAAACTCATCCAATCAAAATTTTCATATACCCATTTTGTTCAACGTAGTAGAAAGTTCTGGAAATTAGGTCTTTGAGAATGACCCCCCCCCCCAGTCCTCAGGGCAAGGATTGTAAGTTTTGCCCCGGGGGGTATAAGGTTTTTATTGAAAGTTTTGTCGTAGTAACTTCAAAAGGGCTCATTTGATTGGAAATTGAAAGGGCTAGTGCCCTTTTTAATAGTTGAAAGTGATAGGAGAGCAACTAACCCCCCTCTCACGCCCACCATTTCCCCAAACACATCCAATCAAAATTTTGAGATAGCAATTTTGTTTAAAGTAGTTGAAAGTTCAGGAAATTAGGTCTGGAAGAGGATGACAACCACCCTAACATCCGTTAGGGTAAGAGTTATATGCCCTGGGGGCATATAAGGTGCTTATAGAAAGCGTTGTCGTTTCAAAAAGGGCTCATTCGATTGGAAATCGAAAGGGCTAGTGCCCTTTTTAATAGTCGAAAGTGACTGGAAGGCTTGACATTTTTATAATAAAGATCGATGTGGCATAATGTATTTTTTTTGTTGTTGTTGATGTTGTTTAGACCAGGGCACTTCGTATCGAAGGAGTTGTGGTGGGAACCTCGAAAAGGGCTCATTCGATTGAAAATAAAAAGGGCTGATGCCCTTTTTAATAGTCGAAAGTGATTGGAGGGCAACTAATCCCCCTCCCACGCCCCCTCCCCCTCCATTTGCCCATTATGTTTAAAAACTAAATATTGCCTTAAGATTAACTCAAAATATACAAGTGTCTGTGGAGAAGGCAGGCGGGTAGTCAGCAAAAATGAAATTAGTGTTTCCGGCACTTTTACCATTGATTATATTGAGCTTAAAGCCAAGAACATCCTTTAGGTTATCATTGAGAATAACCTTTTCGCTGGCAATAGGTGAACTAATGTAGATCTTGCCCTCCTCCTTTGAATAGTTGAAATGAAAAGCTCCCTTTTTACGAGCGGAAATTCTTTTATTAATAGAACGACATAAATCATTCATACAGGTGAGTTCCTCGTAGGGTAATTCAATATATGGATAATCCATCCAATTGATTTTTTGAATTTGTTCTTGATCACTTGAGGATGGTGGTGGCGGCCAATCATAGGGTCTAATTTTTATATCACATTTACGATCTTTTCTCAGGATGTCGTAGGTATTTTTGAGAATACAGTCGACAAGAGCCACTTCATACTTTCCGTCGTCGAATTTGATGGTGGGGGAGAGTTTTGTCCAAAAATCACTTGTTCTATTCAAGTCATTGTAGAGAGGATCGGAAACATTGGACATGAAAGTCACATAGAAATCATTGGGCATTGTCAATGTCTTCAGCACTGACCCAAGAATCAAAATCTGAGTTGTATCCTAGCCAGCGAACAAGCAACTGTCTCTTGCCCCTACGAGTGCGACTCTTTAATATCTTTTCAATTTGATAAATTTCACTAGTGTTTCTAACTTTTTGCAGTTCATATTCATAAAAACCGCCGAGAATCTCATCATCTTTGGTGTCTCGCAGTCGATATGTCGTGGGCTCGGTGTCCAGGATTTTGGACACTTTAAAAAGTTCAGTGCTCCATAAATAATTCCCCTTTTCAAAAATATTGGTGGTTCTATTAATTCGAACAGTATCACCAACATTGAATTTCTTCTTGACATTTTTTTTTCTTTTTCACCATTGGAATATTGCTTTAGAAAAGCATCAAATGTATTTTCATTGTAGTGAACATCCCGAGGGCTTGAGTTGGACAGAGATCGATGAGGTCGATGGTTGTATATCCGCATGATTTTATCTAAATCATGAATAAAAGCCAGTGTATTTTTCAGAGTACAATATCTTGAAATTAATAGACGAATCGTTCTTATTAATCGTTCAGCCAATGCAGCCTTTATCGGGCTGTGACTATGATAAAGTGATGTATTATATTTCAAAAGAACCTTTTGCACATGGGGATTAACAAATTCACTGCCACGATCCGATTGAATTTTTCTATATGAATCCTGTTCAAGAATACTTTCAATGGCCTGAGCAACTTCAACACCTCTCTTTGATCGCAGTGGAATGGCATAGGCATAGCGACTAAAGACACTGATTGCCACCAGAATATATTTGTAGGGTGCATTGTGACGCCGTTGAATTGCGTCTAAAGTTAAAAGATCCGTTTGCATTATATGCGGAGGGAAAAAGGCTTTAGTTTGTCGATATTGTTTGTCGCGAAGCCTGTGATTCCGATGCAGTGTGTAACTCGATTCATTCTCTAGATACTCTTTTGCTTTTTTCAATGTGGTACCGGAGACAGCTTTAGAAAGCGTTTTGGGAGAAATTAAACTTCCCGCTTCACCAATATTTTCATAGACACCTTTCAGAACTTCATCCATTTTGAACGCAAGCACGTAGTGTAATGTCCACTCCCCTTTTGCACACTGGAGGGTGAATCAATTCGTCTTCGCTTTTGACTAGCAACCACAGGTGTTGTAAAATCATTATTGCTGATAGTATTTTCAAATATTGAATCTTCTTCTTCTTTTTTAAATGGTGTTGGTGTTGTTGGAGGACTATATTCTCTTAGTTTCTTTAGAATTTGCTTATTGCCAATAAGACTTTTGGGAAAGTTTGATACACTTAGAAAGGTGTATAGATTATTGTCAAAGGATAAAAGTCCTTTACGATTCGTCACCATATCACAAATTAAATCAACTAGATTATAACTTTTTCCCTGAATTATAATTCGTTTCCCTGTGCTATCGACTTGAACTTGATGTTCATCAGCAGTTTCCAACATGAGATAAGATAATACTCTTTTACTCTGTTCTCGATAGGTCACTGGCAATAGGTTTCCAATTTTCGATACAATTGAATTCAATTCCTTCTCCTTTGACTGCACTGCAGAATCTTGAGGAGATGTTTCCTGTTTAGAGGGATCAGTGGCGGCGGCGGTGGGTCTCTCACGATATGGTTTATGTTTGTCCACACGTCGCAATGCATCTTGAAGTAAAAGCAGTTTTTTGTCATCGGCAATATTCTCATCATTAATGAATTTGCTTAGATTGTCTTCAAAATGTTCGACGGGCGAGAGGACAAGTTCAAATGGTGTCAATTTATAGGGTTTAGCCATTCTCTAGAGAAAACTGTTTACAAGTCCTGCAATTATTGGCAGTAAAAGTGTGAAAAAGCTACCGCCCGCTTGAAGGAGTCGTTTTCTTTTAAAAATTTTCCCCTTGTTTTTACAAGCCAAGGCGCGTACAGTGGAACGATGTTGCTTTGTCTGTTGTCTAACACCTTCTGGCAGTTGAACATTGCCCTCAGTTAAATTTAAACAAAGTTCAGATATTAGATTAATGAAATCATTGTCAACACCATGTTTGAGTATGGCCTTCCTAAGCAAGGGTTTTGAAGTGCTTAAAACGGAAAATAAATGCCGTTGTTCGTGTAGTTTCTTCAGTGTCATAATGGCAACTAATAGCCTTTTCTACTGTTCACCGGAAGATATACTGTAATTTCATTGTTGAAAATGTCGGTGACTACACGTAGATCCTCGGGTGTGCTCTGATTAAGATCCAGCAAAATGTAACCGTAGGGTTTATTAGTCGCCTGAGTGTGCGCTGACAACAGAAATTTAGGGGCGCCGGGGTATATCTGTTTATTGAGAGTTATGAGCGAGCTAGAATCACGAACAACTCGATAGATAATATAGATAGTGCAATTCAAAGCAAGGGTTCGCATACATTTGCTCTGATGAAACAGACTGTGTAGAACTAGGGTTATAGAAATGTGTTCATGGTGGGAGCGATCAGTGAACAGTTGTAGCATTTCCTGTGAGAACTGTTCAATAGATTCAGCCAAATCATCAGTAATCAACCAAGAGTTCGATTCAATACTATTGAAAACATCAAGTCCCCGTATGAATTGTATTGGTATGGTTGTGGCAATTGCTTTTATTTGATCATAGGACTCCTGCCAAATACTATAGCAATAGTAGATTTTTTTCGGCTTTTCCAAAAACATTTTATCGCAATTTTTAATTATTTTAGTTAAGAGTGTTGTTTTCCCCGACATTGAGGGACCACACAGAAACGATCTGAAGGGTGTTTTAAATTGATACATGTTGCTGCTGCTGCTGCTGTTGACAACAGTTGGACTATAACTAACTGTAAATCATACGTGTCCAATGAATAAGTAGTAGTAGTAGTAGCAATAATTTTCCCATAGATCTATCTAGTACGTTAACAAGAGTAACAACAAAAAACAATATTTCATGGCAGCATTTATTTCGGCAACATGAAAACAAATATTTGTTCAACATGAACTGCAATTGACTACGATAAAAATGACACTTTATGTACAACATAAATAAAAAACACTTTTTTTTGTCCATGAAGAGCAACACTTATTGTCTTTAGATACACTTTTTGTCCATCAACACTTTTCTGTACAACACTTATTGTCTTTAAACACTTTTCTATACAAGAGTACTTGAAAACAACACTTGAAAACAACAGAAAAAAACACTTGGAACATGAACTAGCACAGTTGAACATTATGAATTTAAAAGTGGGGTCCCCCCCACCCCCCGGGGGCCGCAGGGCCAAAGGCCGGCTGCGGGCGGGACCCCCCACCCCCCCCACCCCCCCCCCCCCGGGAGCGGCCGCGGGCGGGACCCCCCACCCCCCCGGGAGTCGCGGGGGCGAAACAGTATACAATAGTTGTCGTCACTGCTGCTACAGGTTAGTGGGTTAGTTGAGGTTAGATTAGTTAATTTATGAAAGGGTTGGAGTGGTGGTGGTTAGTTAATTTATGAATGGGTTGGTGGTGGTGGTTAGCTGGTTAGTTGATTAGTCAGATTAGGTTAATTTATCCAGACCAAGTTGATTGCGATAGTCTATGCATTCAACTCGGTCTGAAATACGGTAGTGGCCATGAGGCAGGACACTCACACCATTCTCGAGCACATAGACTTTGTCAGATATACATGACATTGCATTCTTTTCCACTCTCAAAGTATAATTTCTATACTGTAGAGAGCGAATTGCAAGCACTTGTGCTCTCGGCACTAGGCTACTTTCTACACAGTCTCTGTACACGCTCATGTTGAAATTGCTCTTTACAAAATGTGTAGGCACCCCTTTACACGCCTTCTTTTCATCCCCACTATGAGTTTTAACGCAATAAACTTTAGGACCCGGGAACACCCCCCTGGATATCAAATCACTCCCCGTCTCTGATTTTAACATTAATAGTTGGTTGGGGGCTTGACGTTTCACCAACTCGGGGTAGAGTGATGGATTCCAGTTGGTGAAATCCATCCGCGAGCTGATGCGTTCCCCCTTTTCTAGATCACCCAATAAATCTTCGGTCCCATTTACCTTTAACAGCAGAGAATCTGTATCCCCATAGTAAACTTGAACCTCCCCCTCCCGTGGCCATTGCACCTTGCACACATTGTAAAAAAACGACAACATGAGCTTTTTGGAAATTTCCAATACTGAACTGCCGCCCGCTATATTCTTGTTCAGTACCACATTTCGCTTTCGCCTGTGTAGAAGAACCATGCCAGCCTCTATGGTCGTGAACGATGTAAAATTGGGATCGGCAATAATTCGTGCACACTCTAGAGGGTCAGTCACGACGTCGCAGCGAGACCTGTTACGTACGCTTTCACACATTTTGCCAAACGCTGAATTTAGGATGAGTTTGTACATTTCCTTCTCCACCTTTGAGTTTGCCCTAGAGCGTTTATCGACAAAAGTGTCGATAAACGTCTTTAAATATGGTCGCTGATTGAACTGCAGGACCCTGTGTATTTTGGTGATTTTGAAACCATTGTTCACCATCCAGTGCAAAAGCACATGGTGAACAACGATATTCTCCTTAGGGTCCAAATCAGCAATCAGTTTTTGCTTAGAGGGAGTCCAGTGCATCCCCATATCCTCAACCAATGATCGATTGTAGGGGCTCAATGAGTTGCTGCTCACGGGTCGATTGATACAGGGAAAAAAAATCTTTGACGGAGTCGTGAAGCGCCAGAGGAATGTGACCGTCAATTTCAAAGAACCATCCTTGTGGCCCATTGTCCTCGACGGTGGTAATGTCGGGGAACTCACAAGGATTCTCAAGCCATTGATAGTTCCCACACGGCAAAGAGTAGTGAGACATTGCCGAGGGGGTACAATGAGTTCATGTCCAAGAACACTGCATTTGACTTTGCACCGCTGCTGTTTTGTCCGCTCGGATCCGTTGACAAGACGCGGTCCCCATGAAAAACATACCCTCCCCTCACTGAACGCTCTACAAAAAGGTGTTGATCTACATCGGTGATTAGGCCTATTTCCTCCCTACTAATTTTTAAAATCAAATCCATCACCAAATGGGGCGTGGAAAAATAATAGCCTATATCTAACCCGAACTCTGAATAGATTTGATCTGTGTTCTTACAGACTATATCCAACAGAGTTAAAACGTCACTGGCCAAGTACAGTGTACAATAATCCCACCCATTTTTACAATCCCCCTTAGACCACACCTTCTTGGCAAACTCATATTCCTCGGCTGTGCATTCACTGCTGGTCAGTGAATTGTAAAAAGCTTCAATTGGAGGTAGTTTCACCTCGCTTAAGCGAGCGCCAGAACAGTAATAGTCGTATGCGTATACACCTTTGCAGGTCAACAGATCATACATTTCACTGTCTGGAAAGTGCTGTTTAAGCAAGGGAAAGCTATCAAAATTGTCGCTTTTCTGCACTTGAATCAATTGACTCAATGCCTTGGGAAAAAAAAACTAAAAGAATCTAAAAACCTGATTTTATTCCAACACGTATGCCCATTATCCACTGCCTGCCATTTCAGCTCGAGAAGCAACAACTTCTCGGCCGATTTGGGAATAATGTTATAGGTAAATGAACTGTTTACCCATGGACTGTCTACTCCCCCTCCCTCCCTGTGCATACGTGCCAGTGCCGGTAAAATAAATTTTAAATCGTAATTTGAGCTGTGGATAAAAACAGGGATAAAAAACTGCTGGCTAACATTTAAGTTACACGATTGATGCGCAACCCCTCTAAAATTACTACCCCCAGAAGATATTTCCTGCCACAAGTGATTATGGTCTCTGACTTTCCCCCTCCCACCACCACCTCTTTTCCCTTTAGTACCCTTATCCCCCTCTACAAACTCCCCCTTACAAACCCAACATATTTTTTTATTTTTAATCGCGAGATGATCCTCTGCAGACAAAACCATTGGGTAATGGGTATTTCTCAAACGAGAAATAGCACCATTAGCTGTGCCAATTAGTTTAGTCAGTGCCTTGACCATACACTCCCCCTCATCCAATGTTTCTACTATTTCTAACAACCGCATGGTGTTAGAACTGTCTCTTTGCGCATGAACATAGGACACTGCAATAGCTTGATGTTCTTTGACTCGGTTTGGAAGTTGGGGATCATTCACCTCCACCAGCTTAGCTTCACAGTCCAAAGATATTTTGTTGCACTGGAGGAGGGTGTTCTGGAAATTTTTAAAGCGTAAAATGGCCCTATCCCCTGAAACCGTTTCCACTGTCTGGTAGCCATGCCGGCTAAAATGCCTCATGTGATTTTGCAACTTTAATTCAGTCCAAAATCGAGAGAGGCATGTTGGACAGTAGAAACATACCCCCTTTTTCTTACCCTCCCCCAGAACTCTACTGATGTCTGTAATAGGGTTAAAATGGTCAATTGAATTGGCAAGGTCACTAGATGGGGGTGTATACAACAACCAAACCCAGTGTCTGACCAAATCAATTGACGGGCCCCTTACAGGGAAGACCACCCCCTTATTTTTTAAACGAACCCCATCTTCAAATTCAGTTTCATACTGAACCAGAGTAACGCCGATATTTAAGTGGGCATTAGCCCTTTCAAAAATATCAATAGATCGTAGCGTTACTGGGTATTTTCCTTCTAAACAAGAGAAATCTACAATGGGAAAACTGGACCCTTCCTTCCCATGCACACCCCAGTGATCTAAATTCGTCTTGGCGGCTTCATCTTTCAATGGTCGGAGAGCTGACATGAGGAAAGCATACCTGAAACATTTTTGACCTGTTTCAAAACAGATCCGCTGGACACCTTTACAACCTTCTAGATCTGGATTATATTTTAAAACTGTACCCTTATCCCTATGCCCCCCTCTTCAAATAAAATCTTTCTTAAATTTATAGATATTCACGCTTAAATTTTAAATAAATAAAACTACAGACCCACTACCGTTTTCTTTAAAGTTCTCAAGATGCGCTATAATTTGACCTACCCACTCGCAAAAAACACCCTCAAAATTTTCTAAATTCGAATAAATCAAACGCATCTCGGAATGTACATAATGATAATAAACTTCGCTTTTCCCCTCATTTAAATAGAACACCTTTAAAACAATTGAAACCTTAATTGAATCCCTCCCCCACATTTGAATTTGGCTCTCCAGCAGTGCACGAATTTTATCTACATAGACATGCACAATTTCTACAGGATCAAACACAAATTTTCCCCCATAAGTGAATTAAATGGGTCCCCAAAAGTTGCAGTGTAAACAACTATTGCATTTAAAATTGTGTTGGACAATTGAAAATCTGGAAATGTTGTGAATTGGTCGTTACACCCCTCCCCCTCTTGTATATCATCAACACTCCCTCCCCCAAGTTGTTCAACAATATTTGGGGTATGCGAATGCTCCACTTCAGTTGTTTGAAGTGGAAGTAGGTAATCAGTGGGGGCTAGAGGAGGATTCCCTGTTAAATCGTCTAAAATTAACATGGTATTTGGACTTAGCAATGGCAAGTCCCCCTCTGAACTAGGAACATTACCTTGCTCAACTGTGCTAGGTTCTACATTGAAATAATTACTTAGAAAATTATTAATATTAAAAGGTATTTCATCGGAATTAACAATACCATCCCATTCATTGATATGTGAATTGTCCTGAATGACATGAAATTCCCTAGACGCGAGTTCTTCCTCTCCTTCACCAACTGATGAGGATGATGATGATGATGAATAAGGGACCAATGCTCCAATCTATAAATGAAAAAAATAGCTTATTTTCAAAGTGTTCAAATCATCCCAACTGTTTTTAAAATTTGGATTATTATTTAAAACGCGCTTAGTAGTAGTAGTAGTAGCAGTATGCACTTAGTAGCATTTGGTTAATTCACTGTTCCCCTCACAACTATCGTTATTCTGAAAGTTCCAATTTCCAACTTAATATAAGATATTTACAATCTAAAACGCCGCTTTACATAAAATTGACAATTTAATTTTGTTCAAACAACTCCCCTCCCAATTTCCAATATTTAATGCTCCCCCCTCCGAGCCGGTCATTGCGGTGCTTCCCGCAGCGCTTCCTACGGCACTTCCCCGACCCGCAGCGCTTCCCGCGGCGCTTCTCGGGCCCACAGCGCTTCCCACAGCGCTTCTCGGGCCCAGCGGCGCTTCCCGATCCCCACCGTGGCTCCCAGCCCCTTTACATAATGTTAAAAGTTGAAATATTGTTAGACGGCATAAGTCGTTTTCTCTCTCTCTCTCTAATTCCGTTCTACAGGTTCGGTGAACTCCTCATTAGCTCACAATTATTGTAAGCCACCGCGCGTATGTTCTGCAGTCCAAGACTGAACTTCAACAGGTAGGAAATGCTGTAAACCGTTAACTCAGACATTGTCAACATTTTCCCCTCGCTAAAATCTTGGCAAGGGTTTGTAAGATTGAAAGCTATTTTAAAAATATCCTTGCGCAAATTACGGGATCCATATGTGACAGATAGATAAATGGGATAATCTCAGTTCCTTCTCTTAAAACTAGTGAATATTCAATTGTGAAAAAAATAGCATTTTGAGTTTCAAATGGTGAGCAGTAATTGACTAGAAATTACCTAAAAATATTCGCTTATGAGATATCGGCGAAGAGATAGCAACAGTGTGGGGGGAATGCATAGAAAATAGCAAAGATTAGAAAAAAGAGCGGCGGTTTCTTTTGACTAGCAAAAAAAAATTACATTATATTTAGATATCTCTGAGGGGGGGGGGCAGAGAAATTTCAAACAATGGTTGGGGGCGAGGGGTTAATATTTTAATATCCCGCTGAGATAAGTTTATATTAGGTTGAAAATAAAAGTTTTGTTTTTATATATTTCTATAAGATAGTTTGAGCAAAAAAAATGCTCACATTTGCAAATTCCGGCTGTATTTGAATGCCCGAAGGCCCCGGCGAAACATGTTGTACCATCGGCGGACCTTGTGTAGACGGGGCAGGTATTCCATAGAAAGCAGCTGTCCATTTACTCTTTAGTTTTTGACCTGGCTGCATTGCAGCCTGCACAGATGGTTGCACTTGGGCAGTCAACACTTGTTTTGGGGTCGGGCCAGCATACTTAATAATGGATGGTCTTGCCTCATCCTCTCTCGCTTTCTTAGTGGGAGGCGGCGCACATTCTTCATAATTGTCCTTAAAAAAGAAGAGAAAAAATTTAGTATGATAAATAATTTCACCCTTTTTTACAGAAGGAAAATTAGTACCCCCATCCCCCCCCCACACTAACCATAATTTTGTCTAGAAAAGCATTTATCTCATTTCAGTAAAGCAAAACAAAAAAAAATTTCGTGAAATATACTAGTCGCATCCTTTTTTGAATCTGAGAAAGATGAATTACGGCTCACTGAGCCCTTCAAAATTCAGCCTATAAAAGTCGGCCTAGTTTGTTTCTAAGCTGTTTGAAGAAAATCTCCTTAATACTAAACGTTGAAAATGTGAATATTTAGTCTTTACTTATTTAGCCAAACATCGAATCATTGATCTAAGCTATGGTTCTTTTTCAGTTATCCAATAAATAAAAACAAGTTTTTTTCTAACTGAAAGTAAGGAGCGCCATTAAAATTTAAAACGAACAGAAATTATTCCGTATATGAATGGGGCTAAATAAAAGTTCAAATAAGGGATAATTCCCCCTTTTTTTACAGAAGGAAAATTAGTACCCCCATCCCCAGCCTAACCATAATTTTGTCTAGAAAAGCATTTATCTCATTTCAGTAAAGCACAACGTAAAAAAATTTCGTGAATATACTAGTCGCATCATTTTGAATCTGAGAAAGATGAATTACGGCTCACTGAGCCGTTCAAAATTCAGCCTATAAATTTAACGAAAAGAAAATTATTTCTATTATGAGAATTATCATTGTAAAACAATTGGGAGGGGTTAGGTTTTTGAAGGTAAAAAGAACATATTTTATGTTTTCTATCGAGTATAAAGATAGCATAGGGGGGGACTTAGATATACTGGAGGGTGACCATGGAAAATAATTTTATTTTGAAAATTAAAATTAAAATGTACTCACATTGCTAATTGTGGCTGTCAAGGCTTCAAGCACATCAATAATTTCAAGTGTTCTATCCATTGTCAGGTTACTTTACTTTCTGATAATTTAATCACAATGCATGTCCGTTATATACGAAATCTCAAGGGTGAATTGTTATGTAGGCAAGCCCTCTAATTGGCTGAGAAGGAAACACGTGATCTAACTGTTTCCTATTCCTGGAAACTCATAACATTCGCCTCGAGCGTGCACTTGCCAAAAACAACAACAAATGCTGTTTTCTATTTCTGGACACCTTGACATTCGCCTCGTGCGTGCACTTACAACAACAACAACAAATAAATCGACCTTGGAAAAAGAGGTCATTGACCCCATTAACCACGTGTTCTCCCTAGGGAGTCTATGCCCATATTAGAAGTCCCCCCTGGAGTATAAGATAGCCTTCTACTCTCACTGTAAAAGTCCAAAACCTACTACGTCATTGGCTCTTTACTGAAAACTAATTTTATTACAAATATTTTCTTTTGTACTTAGTACTGAAAATTCCTTAAGTCAAAATCAAACTTTAAAAAAAAATCAAATGTTCATCAAAGTATCGAAACTGGTATCAAAGTAACAATATCATAGTGAAAAAATGGGTTTGTGTCAACCTTGGAGTTTTTATTATCTGATGTTTGAACTATTTTTAACAAAATGGGTATCTCAAAATATTTATCGGATGGGTTTGGGGAAAAAAGGTGTGGGGGGCTAATTGCCCTTCGGTCTCTTTTGACTCTTTTAAAGTGAGCTAGAACTTTCTATTTTCAATGAAATGAGCCCTCTCTGAAGTTTATAAGAGCATCCCTTCTATAAGAACAATATATACCCCCAGACTATAAGTTACAACGCCTGTCCCTGGGCCCTGGGGGTTGTATCGACACCGGAGTTTTAATATCTGATGTTAGAACTATTTTTAACAAAATGATCACCTCAAATTTTCATCAGATGGGTTTATCCATCCGATAAACCCAAAGGCGTGGAGGGCGGCAGGGGCTAGTTGCCCTCCGATCTTTTTTACTCTGAGAAAATGAACAAAAACTTTTAATCTCCATTCAAATGACCCCTCTCAGAAGTTTATACGAGCATCCCTTTCATAAGAACCATATGCGGCCCCAGGACATAGCTTACAACGCCTGCCCCCTGGGTCCTGAGTGGTTGTGTTGACACCAAAGTTTTCGTTATCTGACCTTTCATCTATTTTCAAAAATGGCTATCTCAAAATTTTTATTGGATGGGTTTGGGGGAAAAGGGTGTGGTGGGGGGGGGGCTAGGGGCCCTCCAATCTCTTTTGACTCTAACAAATTGAGCTAGAACTTTCAATTTCCATTCAAATCAGCCCTCTCTGAAGTTTATACTAGCATCGCTTCCATAAGAACCATATGTGCCCCCAGGGCATAACTTGCAACGATTGCCCCGGGCCCTGGGAGGTTGTGTCGACACCGGAGTTTTTTTATCTGACCTTTGAACTATTTTTAACAAAATGGCTATCTTAAAATTTTTATCGGATACATTTGGGGGGAAAGGGGAGTGGGGGTATAGTTACCCTCTGATCTCTTTTGACTCTTAAAAACTAAACTAGAACTTACAATTTCCAATCAAATGAGCCCTGTCTAATGTTCATACGAGCATCCCTTCCACAACAGCTGTATATGCCCTCCAGGCATTACTTACAACACCTGCCTCCGGGCCCTCGGGGGTTCCGTCGACACAGGAGTTTTTCTTATCTGACCTTTGAACTATTTTTAATGAAATGGCTATTTTAAAATTTTTATTGGATAGGCTTGGGAAAAACAGGGTGTGGGGGGGCTAGTTACCCTCGGATATCTTTTGACTCTTAAAAAGTGAACTGGAACTTTCAATTTCCAATTAAATGAGCCCTCTCTGAAGTTTATACGAGCATCCCTTTCATAAGAACCATATACGCCCCCAGGACAACACTTAAAAAGCCTACCATCCGGGCCCTGGGGGGTTGTGTTGACACCGGAGTTTTTTATCTAATGTTTGAACATTTTTTTTAAAAAAACTGTCAATCTCAAAATTTGTAGCGGATGGGCGTGGGGAAAAAAGGACGTGGGGGGTGGCTAGTTGCCCTTAAATCTCTTGACTCTTAAAAAGTGAACTGGAACTTTCAATTTTCAATCAAATGAGCCCTCTATGACGTTTATACGAGCATCCCTTTCATAAGAACCATACATGCCTTTAGGGCATAACTTAGAACGCCTTCCCCCAGGCCCTGGGAGGGTTGTATGGACACCAGAGTTTTTCTTATCCAACCTTTGAACTATTTTTTTAACAAAATGTCCAGCTCAAAATTTTCATCAGATGGGTTTGGAAAAAGAAGGCGTGGGGGTGGGGGGAGCTAGTTGCTCTCGGATCTCTTTTGACTATTAAAAATGAACTCGAACTTTCAAATTTCAACCAGATGAGCCCTCTTTGAAGTTTATACGAGCATCCCTTTCATAAGTATCATATAACTCACTGTTTGAAATATGATCAGTCTAAAGGTATCATGATCAGTCTGGTGGCTGGCGTTTACCCCCGTCCCCCCCCCGGCGATTACCCCCTTGGAAAATACCCCCTGGAAAATACCCCCCCCCCTCCGTGGAAAAAAAGGCTTTCCAAATTTGAGAATTTCATTTGAGTTTTATTTTTTTAATTTCCGTAGGGGGAAGGGATTTTGTTACTTGTGTATTATGCAACACTCACTTAAGTTTACGCTGTATAAAATTCGAAAAACAGACCGGTTTTTTCGTTAGTTTCTTCGTTACTTTAGAAATAAACTTGGGCTACATATTTACATATTAGGGGGGGGGGAGGGGTAAAGTATAGCGGGTCTTCATGCAAAGTGTGTTTGGTACAATTATTCTGCATATTAGATAGATAGACTCAAAAATGATACTTAACTGATCAACAATATACTTCTTTGTATTTTTTGTACCACAAAATTTATTTCTCCTCCAATCTCCGCTATTCTGGTATCTCCCCCCCCCCTGGAAAATTTTCTGCAGGCGCCCTGGCTCTTTACCCTAAAGTTTAACTGTTTGTTCCAATTTCTTAAGAACAGCTTCTGAAAACCAAGGGCCTGTCCATCAGAATAGAAAGCCCTTCTAAAAATGCTAATAACTTTAGTGTAAAGAGCAAGGTATTGAGGAGAAGGGCAACCCTGCTTATTTTGAGTTTTAATGTTGCTCCTTGCTTTCAGTTGAAAAAACTTGTTTTTTTCTTCATTTAATTTATCTGAAGGCTCATTGAGAGCTGGGAAAGTTTTGTAATCTGTCCACTGCTTACAGATAGTATTTGTTATTGGGAAACTTATACATATTTTTCGCAAGGGAGTTTCTGCTGGGGGGTGGGAGGGTTGTCCGGGAGAATTACCAGTGGGGAGATAATTTCTGGGAATAATTTCGTGTCAGCAGGGATAAAATTCTCCGGAAAGACTTTTCCGTGGAAAAATGTAGGTAATTTCAACAAGGGTGCTGCAAGATGACACCTCAGTTTTTAATTAATGTTTTTGGCGTTTATTTTAATCCTTTATTGACGTGAAGTGATTTGTTTAATATTGCAGTGGTCTATTATTAATAAGGGGTGGTAGATTGTTGTGTAGGGAAGGGATTAAGATACCAAAAGGATCACGTTTCAGTGGCCTAGTTTTCTAAGCCTCAGATGAAAGCTAAACCAGCTTTTGAGATTTCTCGTCTAATTCATTTTAGTTCTCACGTATATTTTCAGTTTATGCCTTTATTATAGGTCCTGGGGCAGCGGGGGCGGGGGGAGGGGGGGGGGGGGTAGTAGTGTCTTAGCATTGGTCACTTGAACTTAAAAATTTTTTCCCAATGAACCCTCTCCCTATCTTCTAGGATCCTTGGTTTGATATAATTACCCCTGAGAAACACTTAGGTCATTGAAGATTACTCATTTTGTTTTTCCAACCCTTACACAAAGATCTGCCTCCTCTCCTTAATAATATATCAATCTATTATGAAGCAAATCACTTTGGATAAATAAAGCATTAAAATAAACGCCAGAAATACTTCTGTGCATTAAGAAGGTAGATCACCTTGCAGTATCTTTGTGGACATTAATCACTTTTTTTCAGAAGAAAATCTTGCCAGATAATTTGATCCCTGTTGAATATTTCCCCTGGACAATTCCAAGGTAAAATTCTTTCCATACTTAAGAATAATCCAAAAGAATTCAGGGTAAATCTTCCCAAAAATTTTCTCCCCACTGAAAATTCCCCAGCAAGATGTGTCCATATAATTCCCATAAACAAATACTATCTGCAAGCAATGGACAAATTATAAAGCTTAAAAAGGCATTTAAACTTCTACAATAAGGATATCTGATTGTTTTGTACTTAGGGAGGGGGAGATACCTCAAGGGGTACATTTTAATGCCAAAATATCCCAGCTCTCATTGAGCCTAAACGCAAATACTTAATTAGTTCTAAGGGAGAGACAAGGAGAGGTGGTGTAGTGAAGAATTAGGAACAGCCTTAGAAAACAAAATTACAAAAAATTAAAGACTTACTATTGTTACTTTTTGCTTAAAAAAAAAAACACAGATACCTTTAGATAGTTTAAAGAGTCTTGATATTGATGTCCTAATGCCTTCAGGCTTTTCTTCTGTATCAGAGCCTTGAGCTCCAAACCCAGACAAAGTTTGCATGTTATATATTAGTAGGTACTTTCATAGACCACTGCCATGAGATGCAGCATGTATCTGTAATAACTGTAAAGATTTGTTACTATGAGTTAACCAAGTTTCTGTCTATATTATCTAACTTCCTAATGATCTAAAAATATTAAACAACAATTTGAAGCTGGTATAATAACAACAATGTATGCCCACATGGTATGGTGAGGGTACAGTTACTATCCAACATAGATGTGTCATCTATGTAGATGACACAATACTTGAACAGCTGGACAGTTGTAAATGTTTGAGAACATTAGGACACTTCAGCAATAAAATTCCAAGACCATTTCCCTTCCCCTGAAATTATTATAGAATTCCAGTTTTCTGAAGCACCTTCCCAGGGCCAGGAGTGCAGCTAGGGTTTTGAGTTTGGAGGGGGGTATAAAGAATGTGCCAACAAAATTGTCCAGTGTGCCAACAAATGAGGACAAATCAGCTAAATTAAACTAAAAACATAAGCTAAATTTCAAGGTATTTGTGCTGCTTGTCCACACACCCTGGAACTTTGGAGGGGGGTTCCTTCTTAGCTGCACCCCTGCCTAGGGAATAGTTTAGCCTAGACTCTCAAATCACTTTGCTAATACAACTGTTTCCAAGATGGTAAAGAGTCTCTATCTTGAATTTTACCAAAATAAGCACAATAAATAATATAAAACACAAAACAAACAAACTTTTGTGCACAGCTTAGGGCAGTATCAAGCCCCATTAGAGAGAGTATTGATGAATTTGCAACAGTATAAGTATGAGTATAATTTAGTATAAATATAAGTATACGCATATGTAGAAAAGTAGGCTAAACTTTGAAAGAGCATTGAAAGGGCAAGGTAATTTACCAAAGGCAGTAGTGATGAGTGTATTTGGAAAGAGTGCTGAAAGGCATGTGGTATGTTCACTTTTTACCTCACAAATAATGATAGAACACCATAAACTTGCCTTTTTTTAATACCCACATTTAAATGGGGGTATTTCTATATTTTCTCTTTTGACACATATTTTAAATGTCCTTTTATTTCCAGTAGTGGGCAATACCTCATCTGGCAACACTAGTGTTTGTGGATATTTGAAAAGACCCTCCTGAACCCCAGTCTGGATTGCAGATCCATTCCTAACAAAAAAAAAACAACAATTTGCTAAGCTGTGACTTAAAGCTTTCTAACGTAGTGGCATTGATTCATGAAAAATTAGTTGAGGTGGGGGGGGGGGAATTTATTTTTTTAAATCTACAGGGGGGGAGTAAATTTTTTATTTTTTGGCAAAGAAAATACCAAAAAAGGCAATATCCAATGAGAATTTCCCAATAAAGACATTTTTTGAAATGTGTAGAGGGGGGGGGGAGGATTCAGGAGGCATATTTCCCTCCACCCTGAGCTCTCTAATTGATGTTACTAAGAGTGTTGCCTCTTGATGATGTCTCTCTGACACTGAAGATAATTATGCATGAAAATTCCTCCTGTAAAGGATGCACTATAATAAAAACGAAGAGCAGATCCCATGCATATCCAAAACAGTTCAAAGGTAATATACTCCAAAGGCACCTATTTATAGCAATACAATTCCACAAAATTTTGATTTATAAATATTATCCTTAAATGTCAAAAGTTTTCCTGGCATCTGTAGAAAAGGGTATGCTTTCTGTGCACAGATGGAAAAAGTAAGCAATTCTATATGAGACGATACAAACAGAAGAATGCATAGAAAAATATCGGTGAGGTTATATTAGCTTGATAAAATTAATAGTATGACCATGATTTGCAAAATTTGCTTGATCAGAGCCATGGAGGCTGAAGCTGTCCATGAAGATTCTGAAGCAAGTGATGATTTGGATGAGGAGGACCTCAAGCAGGCTTCAATCTCCAAGGATATGTAATTGCATCAACAAAGGTATGATTCTCTCTTTTATTTATTTTTTTGTAGTTTTATAATCATTTCTTAAGCTTTAACCATTTTTTTTATGCAAAAATTTCTAGCTTACCCTTTTTTCAACTGATGCATTGTGTAACTTTACTTCTTTTTCATCATTGTTATGGAAGGAATGTAACTGATAATTTTTTGGTTAATTTTTCCATCCAAACTTAATTTTTCTGTCCACTATTGTTATGCTACTACTAAGTTTATTGTGCAAAAAAATACATCCTTAAATAGAAATTTCAGAAAAATGTTTGACAACAGAATGACTTTTGTACACTCAAATGCTTTTTAAATTAGGTTATATACATTTAAAACAAATGATCCAATGCCTTTGGAATTTATTACTTTAAAGTAATAGATTTGACTATTGAATTTCGAGTTTCTAGCTTATAATATTGTGTAAAAACTATGAAAAAGATACGGACTCAAAATATAATTGGTCCTATAAGTAATTATTGAATTTGGAAAGAGTATAAAAAAAAGCATCATGCCATGTATTCACTTTTATCCACAGTTTATATAATTATCCAGTAAGTTTATCGCAGATCATTTCTTGTCTTCATTCTCGGTACGAACAAAAAGCTCCTCCCACTTCTTTCTGCATTAGCGGGTTAGTCTGTTTCCGATTGTTTCCAACAAAGTGCATTATTCGTAATAGCGGGTTTCCACTTGTTTCCGATTAGATCACAGTCTGACATGTCTACCCGTGAAAAGATCTGATTCCGCTTATGTTTCTATCTGCAAAAACGTTCTCTGGAGCACTTGCACCTTGGTCCGGGTTTTTATAATGGGTGAGATAGGGAAAGATCATACTGGATAATTATATAAACTGTGCTTTTATCCTAGAAAAATTATGTGAAGATGTATGTATTTACCTATAAATTTTTTATCTTAAATTTGAGTTTTAATTGCATTTTCACTGGCTCCTAGGTTTCAAAAATGCAACTTCTGTCATTCCATTAGCATTTTAAGCCATATTGAAGGTTCTTTCTTAAATTTAAGAAATACAATTAGGCTGCAGTTCTTTAAAACCTTGTACATTTTAATTGAGTAAAGGTATGAGGATCAAAACACTTTTCTTGTGCTTCATTTGAGCAGAAGATCTATTTTGCAAGGCTTCACTTTTATAGCAAAAGGATTGTAAAAATTCAGAAAATGTCAGAGCCCTTCTGAGAAAGAAGGATTAGAGGTAGGTGCTTCAAAATACTTTTCCAGGAGATCACCAGGTAAATGTGCAGTTTTAAACATAATTTATTTAGGATGAAAGTGAATAAATTGCTTGATGCTGTTTTTTTTTTTACTCTTTGATAATTCAATAATAGCTTTTGGGGTGAGTTACATTTTGAGTCCATAGTGGGCTAATAGGGCTTAAAACAGCCGTTAGTAACAAATAGTTTAAAACTTTATTTTTAAAAAAACCAGCTAGTGAGGAAAAACTGCCATTTGTAACTGATTCAGAAGTTAAAATTATTATTTTCATAAGTTTTAACAGTAAAGTATTATTATGAAAACATATTCAAAAGAACTTTTAAAAGATCTAGATACCAGTACTGGTGCATTATACAGACACTTCTATATACTGCTAAAGAAGTCAAGTTTGGTTAATGCTAATGAAATAAAATAAAATAGGATGAATATATAATAGTTTAGAAACAAATTTGGGCTATATATTTGCACACTAGGGGGGGGGGGGGGGGGTAAAGCATACCATATATTAAATATGTAACCTAACCAGAGACATATACCTGGTTATAATGGTTTAGGAACAAAATTATTAGAATTACATGTTACAATTATGTGCCCAGAATGCTGTAATGCCTTTCACAATTTTAACATTCATATTAGATCACCAATTTCACTGAATTCCACTCTAACAACTGTCTTAGTACTGGGTATCTGTAGCATCTCCTGCTTGACATTCCATATACAGTATATAAAAGTGTCCATCAATGCACTAGTACCTAGATACCTCCCAAAAATGACACCAGTTTTGCTGTGACATCATTCTGGCTGTTTTTAAAAATTCCTGTAAATTTGTTCTTAAAATAATGTTTTACTATTAGGAATAAGGAAAATAATATTTACCATTCCTGAATCAGCTACAAAAGGCAATTTTTCCTCACTAGACAGGCTTTTGAACTTTTGGTTATTATGGGCAGTTTTACTTTTTGGTTCCCTATTAACAGCTCAAAATGTAATTTCTCCCAGAAGTGATAATTGAATTATAAAAGAACATAAAAAAGGCATCAGTTGATGTTTTCACTTTCATCCTAGCTAAATTAATTGAACACTGCATATTTACCAATAATGCCCACAATACATTTGTGAGGGATCTATTCACCTAGCTCAACTCAAACTCAAAACACAGCTTTGCCTCTCACTCAGACTATCTGCCTTGGCTTTTTCTCCAATTAGCCATGAATTGATGGCAACTTCATTTTAATTCAAAAACAAATGGAGCAAACAGCCTCTAAACTAGAATTTTTCTCCTGAATGGACTATACAGGTACAATTGTTTCGTTATTACAGTCTATCCTTCTTGGGAGAACCATGGGTGAATAATTACATTCCTAAATTACAGAAAATCTGTTAAATGTCATTTTATATGGGACTCCACCCTTTGACTATTGGAAAAAATTACTTTATAAGCTTAGATAGAATGGTGCTATCTAATCTCCTTATAATTAAAAACATTTTAGTCATCTAGTTGGAAAAGTTGGCCTATCCATATAGGAGAAATCTATATTTGCCAACTAGTTGACAATAAATGTTGCCCCAGCAAAACTTTCCCTTTCTATCTAGTTGACTAATAACTTCTAACCAGCAAAACTTAATTTTTCCAACTACTTGACTAATAACTTCTCCCCAGTAACACTTAAATTTGATAACTAGTTGACAATGAATGTTGCCCCAGCAAAACTTTCATTTTCCAACTATTTGACAAATAACGTCTCCCCAGCAAAACTTAATTTTTCTAACTAGTTGACTAATAACTTCTCCCCAGCAAAACTTAATTTTGCCAACTAGCTGGAAACAAACATTACCCCAGAAAACAATTCATTTTCAAACTAGTAACTTCTCCCCTCCCAGGAAGTTCCCATTTCCTTTAAATCTTTCTTTATGACATCCTCTCACCCCAAACAAGGACAACTTGCTTTCCTTTTAGCCCTAGACAGCTGGCCAAAAAAGAAAACCTTTGGCAATTTTTCATTCTTCATCTACAGAATGTGCCCTAGCCATCCCAACCTTTCTTTCATTATAGCCCTAGAAAGCAGGATTGAACCACATTTTTTGCGCAGCCTACTGTTTGAAATATGGTCAGTCATCCGGGTACCCAGAACAATCTGTAGGCAATTTCTATGGAAAACATCTAGCAAATTGTCATCCACTTTTTGGAATTTTCTTTTAGTTTTGTATATATTGATGGGATCATCAGGGAGGGAGGGTTGCTTTGTTGTCAGGATAACAACTAATATATTGAAAAAGAGCATGAAATAAGAACACTGTTATTTTTATTTTATTAGTCTACCATGTCTTTTGAGAAGTGCTGCTAAACTGAAATTTTACCATATTTGGAAATTTGACTAATCTACCCTTCTATTCTTAGAGATGTGTGCACACACAGTTTCAAGTAGCCCAGCCTATAATAAATAGGCCAGGGTGAAAGCCTATTTAAAAAATGAAGTTTTGTTGAGGAGAAGTTACTAGTCAACTAGTTGGAAAATGAATTGTTTTCTGGGGCAATGTTTGTTTCCAGCTAGTTGGTAAAATTTAGTATTGCTGCGGAGAAGTTATTAGTCAACTAGTTGGAAAATGAAAGTTTTGGTGGGGCAAAATTTATTGTCAACTAGTTGGCAAATTTAAGTGTTTCTGGGGAGAAGTTATTAGTCAACTAGTTGGAAAATGAAAGTTTTGGTGGGGCAAAATTTATTGTCAACTAGTTGGCAAATTTAAGTGTTTCTGAGGAGAAGTTATTAGTCAACTAGTTGGAAAAATTAAGTTTTGCTGGGGAGAAGTTATTAGTCAACTACTTGGCAAATATAAGTTTCTTGTATAGGATGGCCAAAATTTCCCAACTAGATGAGAGGGGAGGGGGCAAAAAATTTGAAAAGACATGGCTAAAATTAGTAGGATAAATTCGAGGTTTTCTGGCATAACCAGCAACACTTTAAGTGTCCTGGAGTACTGGTTCTGCCTGCCTACCAGTGGGTAAAGGCAGGCACACTTAGCAGCCCCCACCCCTGGGGTGTAAGAGGGGACTCATCAGGTGAGACCTATACTAATTTTAACTTGTAATTTTCCTACAGTAGTCAATCCTTGGGTTTACGCCATTGCTACTGTTGATGCTTGATGTTTTGTGCTGGTTGCTTTATATTCTTCAAATTTCACAATCCCCTGCTTTGCTATTTGATATTTGTTACTAGATTGTGGACAATATCCTACCTTATACCCAAACTGTCTTATACCACTGCTTATTCTGTTCCTGTTTTGTTGTTAACTTCAGATAAGAAATGAAAAGTCAACTCAAGCCACCTCGTGAACTAAGGTCTGACAGCTCAATCCAATTCTCTGGATCAGAGTCTGTTTCAGAGCAACTACTCATGCTCACTAACCACATAAATAGCATAAAAATCAAACATAAAACGCTAGCAGATTCACTGCAACCTGACAACCTTAGATCTTCAGTGAAAGAGTTACTTGATGACCTTATATTTGCTAAGATCTCTTCCTAGGTAGACGAGGAAGTGGTTAAAATGAAAGAGGAGCAGACATTCATGCAACATAATGTCACTATCTCTTCAGATAAGCTGGATGCAGTCAAGCAGGAGGTGTATGCTGGCCTCAACCTAGATCTTAGTAATCTAGTGGACAAAACCCTTGAAAGCTATAACAGATGCATATTTTCTGTTGAATCTTCTTTGGCTACTTTAGAGTCATCCATGAAAGACCTTGAAAACCCTTTCCAGCCTATCCAGTCCAACCCAGCAAGATTAAATGACCGTTTTGAACAGCAGGCTTTGAGCAACCAAATTATTGTCTTTGGGGTGAAAGAGGATGCCTCCATTGAAAACACTGAAAATCGATTCTTGTCACTATGTGCTGGGAAATTTTCTGGCATACCAATTATTCAGTCTGATGTTGTATCAGCCAAAAGAATTGACAAACCATCTGCAAAACCCAGACTCATAGTTGTAGAATTTTGCAACTTACGAGTTTGTCAACTGCTTCTCAGAAAAAAGAAGGATTTGAAAGGATCTGGGATTCTATTTTCTGAGACACTTACAACTTCTTTCATATGCCAAATCAAAGCTTGGCTTATGTAATGTTTGGTCCAGTAAAGGTGATATCCTGTATAAAACCCAATCTGGAAGAGTGGTTAAGTTTAATGATCAGAATGAAATTGATTTATGTGCTGCAAATGCAGAAAAATTAAAGTGATGGATTTAGATTTATTTTGTTATAATATATTGCATTGTTTCTGTAGTAATTTACTTGCTGTTCTTAAAATATTCCTCTATTATTCTTTACTGTCTTCACATAATTTTGACTGGTACCATATTACACTTTGGGCCAATAGTTTGGATGATATGTCCCTTCCCACTAATATTTCTTTATGTTTGTTTGTGATTCTGTCACCTTCATGTTGCCTAATTTACATTATATTCTTGTTGTGTCAATATACTTGTAACGCCCATAATGTCAATTGGTCACACATTATAGTTTGTGCCAATACTTATAATAATATGTGCCTTCCCACTGATTTTTCTTTATGTTTGTTTATGATCCTTTCACCACCATGTAGCTTTGCTTCTATAATGTTTTTGTCATGTCTTCACACTTGCAGCTGACATAATTTTTGCTGGTCCCATATTACATTTTGGGCAAATATTATGAATAATATATGCCACCCCACTGTTATTTTTTTTATGTTTGTTTGTGATCCTATAACCTTTATGCAGGCTGATTTCAGCATAATTGCAGCTCATATAATCTTGACTGGTTCCACATTATACTTTGGGCCAATATTTTGATGAATATATGTTGTGCCACTATTATTTCCTTATCTAAGTTAGTGATCCTATCGCCTTCCTGTAGCCTGAATTCTATCATATTTTTCTCATGTCAGCACACATGCAACTCACATAATTTTGACTGGTCCCATATTATACTTTGGGCCAATATTTTGAATAATATATACCATCTCATTGATATTTCTTTATCTTTGTTTGTGATCCTATCACCCTTGTGTACCCTGAATTCTATCATATTTTTGTCATGTCAGTATATACGCAGCTCTCATAATTTTTTACTACCCATATTAAACACTGGGCTAATATTTGGAATAATATGTGTCATTCCATTGATATTTATTTATATTTGTCTGTGATCCATGTAGTCTGACTACTATTATATTTTTTCATGTCAGCATACTTACAGCTTACATAATTTATACTGGTCCCACATTATAAATTGGGCCAATACTTTGAATAAAATGAGCCATCCTACTTATATCTCTTTATGCTTGTTTGTGATCATCTCACCTTCATGTGGACTAATTTCTATTATTTGTTTGTCAGTCCAGCACACCTGCAGCTCATATAATAGCAACTGGTGTCACATTATACTTTGGTCCAATACTTTGGATAAGTTGTGCCATCCCACTGATATTTCTATGTGTGCATTTATTATGTGGGATAATTATGAGTGATTTCTCTTTTCTTTTGAATTCTTCTATTCTTAATTCAGTTATATTTGATCAACCAAGTAGGGCTGGTAAACAAGAGGCACACACACTTGACCCTCTACTTGAGTCTATGGTTAATTCTAGCTGCAATTATCACACTACCATTGATTATTGTGATAAAATTATACCCTCACTGTCTTTAAATAGTAGCTTCAATGTATTTTGTTTGAATGTGCAAGGGATAAGAGATAAGTGGGATAGTCTGAAATCATATTTGTGGTCTGATAATTCTTGCCCTTTTGATTTAATAGGTTTAACAGAAACATGGTTATCTGATGGTGAGAATTTTATAGCCTATGATATGCATGGTTATGTTGCTGTCCATATTCCCAGAATGGTAACAAAGTGCTCAAGGGGTATTTCTTCATTTATAAAGTCTGATATTGAGTTTAGAAGAAGGTCTGACCTTGAATCCTTGTTTAACTCAGTAGTGTCAAATAGTAGGACAGTTTATTCTCTTGTAATTGATCTGAAAAGCCAGTTTGCATGTGATACTGTTTGTTTGTTTTATAAGCCCCCTCCTTTTCCAACACATCTGCTCTGCAATTTGCTTGATCAACTTTCTTGTGTGGGGTCTTTCTCTAAAAAACATATTTGTGTTTTGGAAGATTTTAATTGTAATATGTTAAATATTGGACCAAGTGATGCATGTGACCATCTCTTTGATGTGCTTTACTTCTTCTGGTCTACTTCCTTCAATTTTTTTTCCTTCTCATGTTGACCCTACTAGAAATTCTGCTACTTTAATAGATAATATTTTCATTTCTCATTCTTCTAATTTGAAGTTTACTTCTGGTCTTGGTTTCACTGATCTTTCTTATTGCTTCCCTATTTATGTATCACTTTGTATGCCTCAAACTGAGATTGCTGTGGATGAGCAGGGTGAGTCTTCTTTTAGAACTTCCACAGATAAAGAAATTTCTAATTTAATACATAATCTTAAGAGCAATGATTGGTCTAGTGTTCTTGAAGCTAATGATGTTGATTGTGCAACAAATTTATTTTTGTGTTGTATGGGAGCTCTGTTGGATAAGCATGTTCCTCTTAGAAAGAGGCCAAGGAATTCCATACCCAAATGTCCATGGATGTCTAGAGGTCTGATCAATGCTACACACATGAAGGCGTCTCTGTTCAAGGCTGCTGTCAAAGTAAGACACAGGATGATCTTTTGAAGTATAAACTTTATAAAAAATGTGCTTACTTCCTCAGTACATGCAGCCAAAAAGCTCTATTTTTTGAATTGAATTGATGAGTGTAAGGGGAATCTGCAAAAGGTTTGGACTGTAGTTAATGAAGCTCTTTCCTGCAAGAAACTCAAACAGCCCCCCCCCTTGTCATTACAGGAAAGCTGAGGGATCTTTTGTGGACAAAAATTCTTCAGCAAGCACCTTCAATTTGTATTTCACTACACTTCCTTCAGTTCCTATTCCACTCCACAGCAGAGTAAGTAGTTCTCCCTTAGCAGAAAAGTCATTTTTCCTTTTCCCATGCAGTGATACCAAAATTTCTAACATTATTTCTCAGCTTTCAAGTAGCCATTCAGTTGATGGTTTTGGTTTGAGCTGTAATGTTCTTTAAAAAATTGGTCAGTTTGTTTTCAACCCCATCTCAAACATAACTAACCTCTCTTTCTTCTGGTGTTTTTACTCACATATTTAAAGTTGCTAATGTTGTACCTTTGTTTAAAAAAGGTGATTTGTCTCTAATTTCAAACTATAGACCTATTTCTCTCCTTCCTGTAATCTCTAAGGTTGTTGAAAAAGTAGTGTATTGTAGACTCTCTTCATTTGTATTTAGTACTAATACAACTGCAGGAAATTCCCTCATAACTAACCATAAGTATGGCTTTTGTCCCAGTTTTTCTACCTTGCATGCACTTTCAGATACAACAGAGCTTGTGCATGTTAATCTTGACAAGGGCTTGTGTGTTTTTGGTCTATTTCTTGACTTTTCAAAGGCATTTGATATGGTTGTTCACTCTGTTCTTTTGTCTAAATTATGTTCATTTGGAGTGCATGGAGTCCCACTTGAATGGTTTAGGTCTTACCTCTCAGGGAGATCTCAGTATGTTTTGGTTGATGGTACTTTTTCCTCTTCCTTGCCTATTTTGAAAGGTGTCCCACAGGGCTCTGTGGTTGGACCACTTTTGTTTTTAATTTATATTAATGATCTTGCTGGTGGTTTTCATTGCCTTGTGCACCCTATTCTTTTTTCTGATGACAATAACTTTTTCATTGCTGTAGTAGACCTGCCATCTGCCACTTCCCTAGCTCAAGGTCTTCTTGATAAAGTAAAAGATTGGTGCTGGTCAAATGGTATGACTCTCAACAGCCAAAAAAGTGCCATTGTACACTTCAGGACCCCTTATCATATAAGAGACACAAGGGAGCCAACCATCCTGACTCATGGGAATGATATTATGCCACCAGCTACTATAGTGAAATTTCTTGATGTGTATCTTGACTGTTTTCTTTCTTTTAAACCCTATATAACTCATACCCGTTCCCTTGTCCTCCGCCAATCTTCAATGTTATACAGGGTTAACTCATTTCTTCCCCCAGATGTTATGCTTTCTCTTTAATATGCTTTTATTTTTCCTTACCTTTCTTATTGCTGTTCTGTCTGGGGTAGTACTAATAAATCTCTTCTCTGCTCACTTCAAAGAGCCCAAAATAGGGCAATGAAGGCTACTTTTCTTCCACCTTGTTTTTACCCTTCCTCTGATCTATATAATGATACCAGAATAGCTCCACTGGATTGTATTGTGGGTAAAAGTTACCTTTATTTAGCACATTCTGCTTTTCTAGGTACACTTCCACTGTCTCTGCAGCAGTTTAACTTTCTGTCAGGCTCAGGTAGGTACTCTTCTTTTTTATGTAGCTCTTATTACAGATTCATTTTACCTAAACAATCATCAATTTTACTATGGAACTCTATCCCTCCTGATTTCCCTCTATCTCTTTCTGCAAAGGCAGTTTCTTACTGGGTCTTTCCAGTATAGTATTTTCCCCTTTTTTTCTTTTTTTTTGAATTCTATCCTAATCTATATGTCTCTTTTTCTTCATTTAATATATTTTTCTGATTTTAATTTTTTTTTTTAATTCAATCCTAATTTTTAATCTTTTTTCTTTGTTTAAATATTTTTTTTTCAGTTATATGTTAAGTTTCCTTCTAAATCCCCTATTTCATAAATGTCTCTTGATCTAGGTTTTTTTTGTAGCCTATAAGTATGTTTTTGTGTGCTTTATAATAGTGTCTAATTTTGTTTTGATGGCCCTTTACAAGCTGAGCTTCTTGGGCTTGTAAAAACCTTACATTTGTAATTGTGTTTTTTTTAGTATTAATAAATTGATTGATTCAGACAGCAAAAATATTTTTAATTATAAGGAGATTGGATAGTACCATTTTATACAAGCTTATAAACTAATTTTTTCCAATATTTAAAGAGTGGATATCCATTTTATACTAACCTTGGCCAATTAAGCCTGCTTCAAATAAGTTAAAAATAGGCAAGGGGCTAGGCTAACTCACTATGTCCTAAATGAGTATAAGCATCAGATAGGTTAAGCCACACTTAGGAATAGAATAGCCTGTTTCATCTTGGTTAGATAAAACATAAGAGTACCAAGTGTAACAGCAAAATGGGTTTTTGGGAACAGTACTTAAATTTTAGCCAGGGAAGCGGTTAACCATGCAGAAAACTTTCAAAATTAAGCGAAGATCATTGCCGACAAAACGAAAAAACTTCATAAACAAATATAGACCTTTTTTGCGTGCTGAATGGTAATGTCGGCTTAACTTCCACTATCAGAAAGCTGCCAGACCGCTATTCATGAGAAGACAAGAAATGGCAGGGACTTGCAAAATAAATTCATACCATTACTGGAGACTGTTTCTGAAACGTGGGCACTCCAAAAAAGGAGGAGAATTTTCAAGAGGTTTTCCAGAGAAATCACCTATGGATTTTTTTTTTTTTTTTTGAATACCCAATTGAATGACCGTATCTCGAAAAGTAAGCTGTAGAAAAATGCAGTTCCATCCCGATTTCTAGGGCTGTAAAGAGAAAAAGGATGAAATGGCTAGGACACGTTCTGCGGATGAAGAATGACAGATTGCCAAAGACTGTCTTTGTCGGCCACTTGTCTAGGGCCAAAACAAGAAGGCAGGTCGTCTCTGAATGAGGTGGGAGGATGTCATAAGGAAAGATTTAAGTTGAATAGGAACTTCTTGGGAGGGTGTAAAGAGAGAGGCTTTGAATAGATTGGGATGCAAGAGAAGTGTATGTGGCTGTGTTGGCCTCAGTTAGCTTAGTGCTTCAACTAGTTGTTACTAGGGGTAGCTGTTTCTGGCTAGTTGTTTTTAGCCTTAAATCCATATTTTCTACGTTCAGGCCTTGAATAAAAATTCCAATTTTTTTTTTCATTAATTTATTACCAATTACTTCAAGAAAGGAAAAGTATTTCTGAAAAACTAGCAAGATAATGACTAAGACCAGATATTTTGTCCAATAATTATACGACCAATTGCATTTTAGTTTAGTCTCATGACCAGTTAAGACCATTTTTAACCTATCCAAGTGCTTTGAAAAAGGATTAATGTCTACTTTAGGCTTTATTTTAGAAAAGGTTTGTAACTAAATTAATTGGACATTTGTGTACTTAAGAAAAATTATTATCTGAATTAATCAGAGGTGAAATAAGAAATCCATTTTTGATTAACTAAATAAGAGCCAGAGTACTGTGATGAAGTACTCTGGTCGCCGTATCTTCGGGCTAGCCGTCAATTTCTGATTATCATTACTGCCGTGGGCTTACCGCCTAAAAGATAAGTTTATTTTGTATTCTGTTGTCATAGCTTAAGAAATGCCGAAATGTAAACAGTTTCAGCTTGCGATCATCAATTTCAAAGGCTATCCGCTAAGGCCCGTGCGCAAAAATGATGTAACAAAGGATAAGGAGGGAATTTTCAACTAATTTGTATTTTCAAATAGAGACTATGAGCTATGGAAAATTTCAAAACTACTTTTGAATAGGTATGGTAAGGACCAACTACTCAAAAATTCCGTTATGAGTGAAATATACTTGTCAGTGCCTTTCGAATTCACCCCAAGCTAGAGCAATTGTTGGTATCTGTAATGAATCTTAAATGCATGGTCAGAAATTGAGAGAACCGAAGAGCAAAGCTAGAGGTAAAAATTGATGACTATGAGCAACAAAAACAGGACGGAACTTTTGTTTTTCACGGTGTTAAGCAATAGCCGAGTGCTGATCGGAAGTCCACCATTCTAAATGTAGCATTGCAAAAATAAGGACTTTCAAGTGTCTCTGAACGTAATTTTGCATTAGTTTGTAGATAAAAATTGAACATTTCATGGCTGGCAAATGACAAAGTTACCCCAGCGTTTGTGGGATTTTTTTCTTTTGAGACGGCTCGTAATTTATTAGCAAGGAAATCAAAACCGGATGGTTCTAAAATCTTCATATTTGAATCTAGTACAAAGCACTCGTGATACTTGAAGTGGCGAGAGACAAGTCCAGTGTTAAATACATATGATCGGATTGCGGTTAAGTGCTCTCTATGCTTTAAGATAAGCGTGCTACTCATAGAATTGACGCCCTTTCAGATGCGCTTAAATGTGGTTTATAAGTAGTGACGGCTTGAGACAGCTCGTAATTCATTCGCAAGCAAATAGAAACTGAATGGTTTTAAAATTTTCATATTTGAATATATGACAAAGCACTCGTGATACTTTGAGTGTAGCGAGAGACAAGTCTAGTGTTAAATACATGTGATCGGATTGTGGTTAAATGCTCTCTATACCTTAAGATAAGCGAGATGCTCATAGAATTAACGCCCTTTCAGATCCGTTTAAATGTTGTTTATGAGTAGTCTCGTAGCGATTGTCTTATTTCTTTTTTTTTTTCCTTTATACTTTTATGATTGTGTCTTGTTCTGTTTAGTCTCATCAAAAAAGTTTTTATTTCTCTCTATTTCCGTTTTGTCGGTTATTTTTTCTTTTACTCTGTATATGAGTATCTTTTTGTTTTAGCGTGGAGGAAGGATGAATTACAATTATTTGCTACTCCTATCAATCTAAGTATGAATTGCCACGGAAGACTGAGTGATTTAGAAAATAATGCGTTGAATGCTGATGACTGTTTGTTGACAGATATTGGCAAAGATAAGTCGTAAATTAGCCTTCGATCATCTTTTGGTATTAAATATAGCCAGTTGTCATTTTTGAAATAGTTAGGCCGGTCTGGATTTCCTGCTTGTACATGAAATTGTCATTTAACGTCTACTTATCATGAGATTCTGTATTTTATTTCCTTATCTAATGATTTACTTATAATACTATTATGGGAAACATTCTTAGATCATAACAGCCTTCTCCCGTCCTTTAGATTTCCAGGTTAATATAGCTCGTAATTGAGTATCCATAGAAGAGGGAGGTCTAGCTCTTATTGTAAGGCAGGATTTAAATTTGAAAATAAAAAAGGATTTGGAAATTTGGAATGGAGGCAAGATAGAAATCCCTGATATAGAATACTCAGTAAAAAAATAAAGCTTTTATTTTTAGCGTTATATACAAGCCAATAAGCCACCAATTGCATAATTTGACGAGTTTGCTGAAGGATTTAAATTTGTTGCTGCAAAATTAAATAGATCTAGTCGAGAGTCTATATGTATGGGAGATTTTAATCTGATCAATGAAAATGTTTGGGTCAAGTTTGGATTTCTTGAGCCTGATAATCCCAATTGATTTTTGTTCCCATCGTCAGTATTCCAACGAGAATCACGGATCGTTCGGAATTAATAATGGATAATATTTTGTCTCTTCAGTGACGTTAAAAAAAGTGTCTTATTCTGTGTTACGATAAGCCCAGTATCTGAGAATCTTCCAGCTGTACTGCATTTGAATTCTGGAGTGAAGAAATATAGTAGACACAATGAGATGCTAGTATTCGGACTGAAGCTAATTAACTTTCGAAATTTTGAGGAAGAAATAAGTGTTATTAATGGGAAAGCAGTATTGAATGAAGGTCATCCACCTTAAACATTGAAAAAATAATCAAAATGATGTCAGATATTTATAATAGAATATGCTCACTTAAACAAATAAAGCGAAGAAAGAATAAACCTAGAAACCCATGGTATCATTATGGGTTGCCTAATTTGTTTGAAATAAGAATTCGGGTATGCGAGGATTGTATGAAGGATCCGAAGGATAATGAGGTCCATGTGGAGTATATAGAGCTTAAGAATAATGTAATACCCTATGATGACAAAAAAAGAAAGTATGTTTTGTAAATACGTTTGAAAAAATAAACTTAATCCTAAAGCTACATGACAAGTTGTAAATGGTCTTCGAAAGGTCCTACTAGGCAATCGGAGCCAAAATTATTTTAAATAATCGGACATTGGAAGAAACTGATAATATCTGTAACGCATTGGAACAATGTCTCTCTGATATTGGCTGCAAGATCCAACAAGAAAAAAAAAATTTGTTTTCTGAATCCGGAAGTTTTAAGAATTAGCGAGGAACCGGTTTTAAAATAAGTTTTCATACCTTGACTAACGAGGCCATACGCAAAAATGTTAGCAATATCAAGTCAAATCGTGCAGGAACGGATGAAATGAGCTTGAGAACGACTGAAGTCACTTTTGGCTTACTTGCTTCTTGTCCTTGAGTACTTAGCAAATATTTCTATGAAAAAAAGGATTTTTTTTTCCGAATGCACTTAAAATGGCTAAAGTTATACAGTAGCATAAATCAACTTTTTGATATGTAAAAACTGACATATCAAATTCAACAGCATCAATTCTGCCGATTTGTTCAAGATCTATGAAAAAATTGTTTACTCCCAGCCTTATTAATGTTTGACGAGACCAGATGTTTTACATTATGGTCAATTTGGCTTCAGGAAAGGACATTAGACGATACATGCCATGCAGAATCTTTTGGAAAATGGCAACACAGCATTTGAGAAAGGTGGGCAGTGAAAGATAATTTTTTAACGATCTTGGAAAGGCTTTTTTCACTATTGATTTTAAGGTTTTATTGACAAGGCTGCATTTTCTAGATATCAAGGGTAGTATTTTAAACTAGCTTGAATTGTATTTAACGAAAGTAAGGTATGTGTGACTATAAATAATAAATCTTATCGACCATTCTTTGTAAAGTGCTGTGCTCCTCAGGCCTCGATTCCAGATCCTCTGTTGTACCTGATATTCGTAGACACAATAATATTCTGCATTTACGGAGTTTCAATTATTTCATTTACTGGTTACAAATCTTTTGTGATTGCATCAGAATCGCTGAAGGAGCTCTTATTAAAGGCTAATAAAGCGCTGAATGGTCTACAGGAGTTCGTTTGCACTTGCCCTTCTCAGTATCAACGCATAAAAGCCAATTTTATGACGTTTAAGAGGACTACTCTTCCCATTCTTACTGGTGTTGTTTTGGATTATGGTCTACTACTCATACAAGTTGAAGAGGTCTAGTGTTTGGGATTCATTCTGGATTAAAATTTGAGTGGGAAAACACTCCGACATCATAACATGGAAGTTGGCGAAAAGCCTTAAAGTTCTGAAATATTTTCAACACTTTTTACCTTTCAAAATTCTGATTTTATTGTATTATTTCCTTGCAGCATTGTTATATAAATTATGATTGCTTGATAAGGGTGACTAATTTTAGTTGTAAATTTTGGCGAATTTAAGTTCAGCAATGCTACAAGGTTGATAGGTAGATATGTCCGTGGTACTGATAGAGCCGAGTAACTTTTTAGAAAGCTTAATATTTTAAAGGATGGTGAAATAGATATTATCAAATACGAGCATTTGTATTTGAGTGTTGGAATGCTCTTTTGCCAAATATTTTTATGGACGTTTTTAATTTTAATTCATTTTATCATAATCATTCGACTACGAAGAATGCTAATATTAAATCTGAGCCATGGAACACAACAGTAGTGAGGCCTTATGCACTTGAAACGCGGCCCTATCCCTTCGGTTCTCGGTATCGTCACCTTTTTAAACTATTGGACATTTGGCAGAGTTTCTTCAGGGCAAGAGGCAGGTTCTACGTACAGGGGGTTGTTACGTGAAAGCTTAGGAGATGTAATTGTTTACATATGGAAATTTAAATGTTCAAAACCCACGGGCAAATCGAAAAAAACTCTCATGGCTTTCACCAGGACGCAAATGCTATTATATACATATGGAAATTCAAGCGGAACTAATAGAACAAGGGATGGTTTTCCTCATTACCGGGTTTACGCAAGAATGCGTAAGAGACTGTTATGTTTATTGAAGACAATGAATTGTTACGTAAGAATAATTGAAAAAAGGGTTCTAACCAAGGCATTATTGAGGATCAATGAACTCTGAACAAACCCAGACAATGCGATTCTACATTTCTTGGCAATATTCCGGAACAGAGTGTGCAAAGATTTAAGATGCTTGCTAAGCAATTACCAATGATTTCAGAAGAATTTGGTGGGTGCAGGATTTGAATGCGCGACCTGAGGTTTTCTATGATTAATGGGTGACGCGTTAGTCATCTGAACCAACAAGTAATTAATGTTATGGTGTTCTACGCTTTTGAAGACGTTTCAAGACATATTTCAAGACGTTACTCTTGAAGATATTTTTCAAGACGTTTCTCAAGAGTATTTTTCTTCAAGACGTTTTTATTCAAGATATTTTTTCAAGACATTTTTGTTCCAGATTTTTTTTCTTCAAGACGTTCTCCAAGACTTTTTCTTCGAGATTTTTTTTGTTCTTCATTATTTTCTTCTTCAGGATATTTCTCATGATTTTTTTCGAGATTTTTTTTTCTTCAAGACATTTTTCAAGATTTGTTTTTCTTCAAGACATTTTCAAGATTTTTTTTTTCCTTCGAGATGTTTACTCAAGGCATCCCCAAGCCGCTTACGCAAGATTTTTTTTGTTCTTAGAAGCAATGTAAACCGACATCAAAAGTTTTTTGTCTAGTGTAGGAATCACACGTGAGACCCGAGAATTCCAATGGTAAAGGAACGACACCTTATTCTGCTGAACTGAAAAGGCAGTAATGATATTGTGATCTTAGCAATATATTCTATTCAATAGTTTTCGTGCACTAATCAATATCACTCCCTATTCCTTTCTCTGTGTGGAATACTATGGCAAGCATTTTACTCGTTTCTTCAAAGTTCCTCTGTATCAAATTAAGGCACTAGCATGTTATTAATATATATATATATATATATATATATATATATATATATATATATATATATATATATATATATATATATATATATATATATATATTCATATATATATATATATATATATATATATATATATATATATATATATATATATATATACACGGGGTTTTTGCAAATGTACTTGTGATTGTGAAACCTGTCAACGATTATTTTCTAATGCGATAAAGTAAGATGACTATTTAATTTGTAATTTTTATTTTGTTACGAACATAAGACCTGATTCGAATGTTCAACGGGAATACCCTTTTGAAGCAAATGATGAAATCACTGGATAACAAGAAATGGATTACCGTCCACGGACCATGACTGTTCTTGGCACGTGGAAGTCTGTGGCCCGTGCAAATCCTGGTTCCATGCCCCTTCCTACCCCTTGGATCATTAAGTCCAGGGCAGTCCTAACCCATTGTGATCAGGGTTGCCAACTGGACATATTTTATGTCCAAAGGACATATTCCTGTGTGCCGGGACACAATGACATAATAGGGCAAAAAAGAGACATATTTTAGAAATTTGGGACATAAAAGGGAAATATTTTGCAAATTTATGATATAAAATAGAATACTTCCCTGCTGGATACATATCTTTGTAAGAAAAGATGTCATTTTCACCAAATCAGTATTAAAACTACTTGTCTAGCACAAAATTTACTTAACTACTTATTTTCTACTAATTTTTTTACAGACGTAATTTTTTTTATTACAAACGCTATTATTTTTCGGAGTTGCTTGCTCTTTCCTGCAGACAACTATTTGCAAATACTCTTGAAACTCTTTATAAGTTTGTATTCTTTCACCTGTAAACGATTTTATTTCTCCTTGCTTTTACGCTACAGTCAAGATAATAGGCAAGCAGGCACCTTTTTAGCTAACAATTGCTTCCAGCTTCCAATAGTCAGGCAAAAACTTATATCTATTTATCAAGTATTACTAACTGAAAATGAGAAGTTAGCAAAAGAACAAAATTAGATTCTTGATGATCCTGAATCAGTTTTGATATCAATGGATGTACCTAAAAATTTGCTTATTGTACTGATTCCAAATAAATAATATTTTTTAAGTACAGAGAAAATTTGCCCAATTTTCGAAAAAGATGAAAAACACTCCATAAAAGTCAAAGAATTCTAATGGAAATCATGCCATCAGATTCAGCGTATCAGAGAACCACACTGTAGAGGTTCCAAGCTCTTATCTATAAAAATGAAATTTTATGGTGTTTGCCAGAAGAACCATCACGGGTTCGTGTTTATTTGTTGTTGATGCTTTTTCCAGGGGTGATTATATCGAACTAATGATAATAGAATTTCGCAAGAGGGCTCGTTCAAACGAAAATTAAAAGAATTAGTGTCCTTTTTAAGTGACCAAAAAATTGGAGGACAACTAGCCCCCACCCCACGCCCTTTTTTCCTAAAAGTCGTCTGATCAAAATTTTGAGATAGCCATTTTGTTCAGTATTGTTGAAAGGTAGGAGAAAATATAACCCCTCAGTACCACCAGAGGAAGGGCCGCAAGTTATGAAACTTGCCCATTGCTTACATGTATTATTTGTTATAGGGAAGTATACTGACATTTTCATAGGAAGGAAGGAGATCTTCTGGGGATGTATTTTCTATGGGGAGAATTTCCCATCGGGATGGAAGTTTCTGGGGGTGAACTTTCCAGGGGAAATTTTATATGGCGACCAGAATTTGTATACAGAATGTTTGTTATTTGTCTTTTTTCTCGTTGTTGATCCCATTGTGCATGTAGACACTCTGAGGGAACTCTCAGGGGGAAGTTTTCAGCGGAGTTTGAGTTCTCTTGGGATCTTTTTTTTGGGGAGGGGGATTCACCAGGAGATATTCTCCATGGAAAATTTCTGAGGGATACACTTTCCAGGGGGGGGGGTATTTTCCAAACAGGGATATCCCCCAATGACCTTAAAAAGGACCAGAAACTAAATGAATACAAGTCTTTTTCAAATAACAGTACGGTGAGGAGTATTTTTAAGACAGAATCGTAAGAAAAAATTTTATAGGGAGGATGCGCAGCATGGATGGAATTGTCCGGGGGTAATTTCCCAGCGGAAAAATTTTACATGGGAGGAACTTTATATAGAGAAATTTTTCGTGGGGAAATTATCCACAGAGGTGATGGATTTCCGGGGATTATCTGAAAAACGATCAGAAATAAATACAAAAACTAGTTTTTTCTACCGAACGTAAGGAGTGACATTAAACTTTAAAACGTACAGAAATTATTCCGTATATGACGGGGGCTACTCCCACCTCAATACCCCCCTCTCACGCTAATGTTCGACCTTTTGTCCATTTTTTTAAGAACGATTCTTAAAACACAAGGGCCGTGCCACCGTTGGAGTAAGCCCCCCCCCCTCCAACCTTGGTGGAGAGGGGTGGAGCCACTCCATCCATACATGTATTCTTTTCCCTTGATGCATCCAACATAAATTTTGAGATAGAAATTTTGTTAAAAATGGTCCAAAGAACATATAACCATGCCCTCAGCGCTTACACAACCCATAAGAACCCTGAGACAAGGGTTGTAAGTTATGCCCTAGGGCATATAAGGTTTTATGGAATGGGTAGTCGTATGAACTTCAGATGGGGCACATTTGATTGAAGTTTAGTGCCCTTTATAAGAGTCAAAAGTGATTTTAGGGCAACCCCCCCCCCCCGCATCTATCAGTTCCGAAAACCAGCATCAAAATCATAATTTATATACATCTATTTTAATCAGCATTGTTCAAAAGGTCCAGTAATTATGCCTTTGGGGATATCACCCCCTGATTGAAGGGCAATCCAGCTAACCTAGCGCTCCGCAACGTCGCTTGACTCCTGTATTGTACCTTATGACATGCGCAAGAAATACTCTGATTGGCAAAAATCTACCAAAAGAAGCGAAAATGCTGTCCCTCATGCCGACCATACCTGTCAAGTGGAACTCTCGTAGGAAAATGAGTCCTAAGCTCCAACAATTAGTTTTTTACTGTTTACATGTTTTTATGACTTTTGTGCCTTCGCACTAGTTCATTTTTTATGGATGAACTAAATGAATCTTTTTCGTTTTCATTATATTCGATGTTAACTGACCAATTTGAAAGAGGTTTACAAGTTGTAAAAAAAAAAACAGTTTCTGAGATTTCAAGCTGGACATATTATGGACACATTATAGACAAAATATGGACATAATTTGGCTGCAAAGGACACATTTTTGGATGCTCAAGGGACACACTCATTGGCCAAAAAGTTGGCAACCCTGATTGTGATACCCTCATGCTAATTCATGACTCCGTGGCACTCTGTGGCCCATTAAACTCTCTGACCAGTTGTACTTTCTAACCCATGGCATCTCTTACACCATGGACCATCACGATCTAGGACACTCCCAACTAAGCAACAGGTTTTGTGCTAACAAACTTGAAATTCAACTCTATGAGTTCAAAAGTAGGGGTACCATTTCTCCAACCCCTTGTGTAACACCTATGGCAGATAATTTTCCCATGGTATTCTATGTCACTTTTGGTGCTCTCTTGCCCTTGGCACTTCATGGTACATGACACATCGTACCCCATGGAAAATCACGGTCCAGGACACTCCCAAGCTATTGTGACACTTCATGGTAGTGCATGGCCCCGTGACAATCAGTGGCCCGTTATTTTCTGTGACTCTTAGCACATCCTGGTCCATGGCACTTCTTACCCCCGTGGAAAATCATGATTAATTTCAAAGGTTGTAAACGTGTTTGAAAAAATTATCCTCCACAAGCTATTTCAGACATATTTTTTAAGCATGGGGGTCATTTGAGATATAAAAGTAGATAATTTCTCAAAACTGAACTTTTCCTCTTGTTATGTCATTGATCTCTTCCAACTGGTTTTCAAAGCGCGAGCCCGTGGCACTCCATAGCACCCTGTGTCCAACATTATCATTCCTTAAGCATTTTCAGAGAATTTCCAGATAAAATTTATGCTTTAACTCTAATGGTTTGCTTTCGCAATCCACCCCCTTGTTATGCTCCATGGCATTTAAGGGCCCGTGGAATTCTATGACTCCCCATGGTACCCTGTGTAACCTATTATCATTCCTTAAGCATTTTCAGACACTTTCTTGATATAAATTTTGCTTTAAATCTGTTGCTTTGTGCTTTTATAAGCCAATCATGTTACCCCCTAGGTATTTTTGTAGTAACGTGAGTTTAAGGTAGTTGTAAAGTGAGGTTATATTTGCCCTCCCAGCTGTCACCGGCTGGTATAACGTAGGTTTTGGTTGGTACCTTATTACTCCCTTTATAGGGGGTATAATTACGGTCCTAAGGTAAGTAAACTTTGGTAGCGTGACTCAGGCCTTGGCCTGACTAATTATCTTGGGCGTACTCACTGGGATTAAGCGACAGACTAAAATAACGTTGTAGAGAGCTTTGGTATAGAACAATAACTGTTATTAAGTATTAAAGGAGACAATGGTACAGCACTCGGCTCAAAGGCACAATCATAAAATACAAATAATAATTAAATCATGCACACTTACAATTTCCAAAACGATCCAAAAATCCAGAGGTCATACAAAGTAGTTTAGAGAGAGAGAGAGCCCGCGTTCTTGCAAAACTGGCATATATATATATATATATATATAATATATATATATATATATATATATATATATATATATATTATATATATATATATATATATATATATATATATATATATATATATATATATTATATATATATATATTATATATATATATATATATATATATATATATATATATATATATATATATATATATATATATATATATATATGCCCCAACCACAAGCCCTGTTTTAAAACAAGGAAGTGGCATTGCAAATTTCCCGTGTCTCCACTGCCATTCCGTCAGCTCCTAGTTTGGTGGTCAATTTCAAAACTTTGTATCTAGAACCCACTTATAATTCGCGTTGTTGCATTTTTAAATGCTTTTATTAAAATCAATGTATTAAAACTCAAAATGTCAGGCTATTACAGTACTCCTTTCTTTAAGAAGAGAAGTCTCGGCTCTTTAATTCTAGCGTCAAAGGCTAATTTTGATTCACACACCAGAACTAGTCTTAACATGTAGTCGTTATGTCTTAAGATCATCTTCTTTTACAGCAAAAAATAAAATGTTCTAAATATTTAAGAATTCTTTCTAACTGTGGCAATCTATTCATGTATCCTCCTTTTGGTTACTTTTTAGTTTGTATCTTGTGCATGTCTGTGTACCGATGCTTTCTCTTTTTTTGCTGTGGTAAAGCTGTTATTTTTTTGGATCGTGTGCATCTGTGCACCGATGGCTTCTCTCTTTTTTCCCATTATTTATACCATTTAAGGAGAATACATGTTTACTTATTTATATATTCTGGGTATTCTATATGATGATCCGTATAATGGTAGAAAAAAAACTATGTTAGACGGCCGTCCAAGTGTTTAACCAACTTAAGACGAAAGTTTTTTTTATAGTAAACAACAGTTTATTAGTTGAGCTCTGATGGAATGTGAAGAAATATATTATTCTGATTCTTCTTTATTTTTTACGTTCAGGATCGTTTTGGTAAGAAAATAAAGCACATTTACAATTAATGATAGAATGTTACTTTTACAATTAATAATAACAAATATATTTTTATGATTTTTATTTGCCTCATTTGCCAAATTTGGCTCATTTGCTTGGAGCAATTACTTTTCTTTCACTAAACTAGACTTAAATATACAATTGATATACTCTAACTTTATAGTCTTTGAATTTGTTGTACAATTTCCACAATATAGCATATTTCCAAGGTATCGTTTCATAGTATGGTCTGCATCAAATGGCTTTAACATTTGGCCCTATAGTACCATTTAGGTCGTGTCAAACCAAATGGGGTGTAAAAACTTGGTGTTAATTTATGCCAAAAAAACTTTTTTTTTGTTACATATAACAATTAATGTATCACTAATATAGATTATAGGCCTATATATATACAACAAATACAAGAAGCAATAATTTTTTTCTCATATAGGTTTCTCACAAAGCAAAACTTTGTGTATAAATCTTTTTTTTAAAAAACACTCAGTTATGTTGATGCATGATTTAACGTTTTTTTAACAAACAACAGTTATGCACCCTTGCAGTTTATTTAATCACTGCAGTGTTTATTCTTTGTACAAATTTTAAGTAAATTTATCTAGACATATAAACAGATAAGTCACCAAGCATAACCACTGCATAGAAATAGAAGCGTAGCCACTGCATAGAAAGGAAAGCGGTGTAATTACAGCTATTAGAGGCTATTCACTTTTTTGTAATATGATTTTACTTAGGTAAATATTGTATCCGCTATTTATATATGAAGGAAAATTCCACCTATAATAACTAAACTTTAAGACTATAAGAGAACTGAGATTAGCCTTTATTTAAGGGTTTACCAGCAGTTTTTACACCACGACTTTGCAAAATACATTTATAACTATATATTTCCTCAGTAACATTAGTTACCCCTATATATATTTATTATTCTATATACATTTCTATATACGACTATAGACATTTATTATTCGCTTTTTTAATCTTTCTATTCCAAGTTTTTCTTTTGTTCTATATTGAGTACAGTTTTCTCAGAAGTTACTTTCAGCTCTCTTTCTGTCAGTATCTCTTTACCAACTTCTGAGCTTTACAGTTGCCTTCAAATTTCCTGTAACCGATAAAATGTGATAAAATATTTAGCTGCCTTTTCTTTCTTTTTTTGTTTTATGTTCTCTTATGACAACTTAGATTTGATCAGGCTCAAAATTCAACTTTTTACCTCTTATGTTACTATCAATTGATTTGTGCTTGTACTCTAAGGTCTGCTTACCACAAGTTTCTTTTAGTAGCTTAATAGAACATTTCCAGGTTCTTTTTTCTTACTGCTAATGCTGACAGGACTGTTATGAGCCTGCACATAACAACTAATTAGTTATAGTCACACTTTTTATTTTTAGCCACAGTTTTCTCTTGGGCTCTTTCCTTACCGAAAAGATGGCCCTGCTACAAGGAATATGTCTTTGCCTTCATTTTTCTTACTTACGGTAATTTATTTTAAGACATATAAGCGATATAACTGTTTTCGCTTTAACTTCCCAAACTTTAAGTAGCCCTGCCTTAAATTTCAACTTCAACTTATGTCATTTAGACTACTAATGTACCTTTTATAACTCTTTATGCCATGCTAGTTATTTAAAAAGAACGACTCCTACATGAAGAGCATAATATTCCAACTCTACCCGAAGCCTATCTTCCGTATTTCTATTTAATCAAGGCCAAGGTTACACCTGTGGTCACTAGGTGTCTCCCTAGCATAATTTGCTACTTATTTGTACTAGCTTAGTAAAACAAATATCGTACTAATCTTGTTCGGTCAGCTCAATATGCACGTACGAGCTATATAGAAGTCTAGCCGACTCCATTAAATTTCTTTTACTTCACTTCCGTCTGGCTAATAAAAAATCTATTAGTAGCAGCGGTTTATATTTTCAACTTGAACATTTTTTTTCTTTTTTTGATTATTTACTTAAGCCTAAGGGGTTTTCTAAGTCTTTATGCAACTTTGTCAGTACAACAGGTTTTTTCTAAGCATATATTTTAGAGTCTCCTATTTTATCTACTAGATTTTCGTATTTCAAATTTATCAAATTCTCCCATCCAAAAGCGTTTCTTAGCTTTTTTGGTTCTCAAATCGTTGATGTATTTTTTTAGTTTATGGATCATCTTTGCCCAAAATACGCACCAATTTCTGCGTTTAAAATTCAAAATTTTCGGCAGCTTCCAGCCTAATTATTACTTTCAATGGAAATCTAACGTATTTGGCAGAGTCCATGAAACGTATTTGGCAGAGATTTCTTTTTCAAAGATTAATATTACTTTATTCGAATATTAGGCGACTGGGAGCGTTGTTTTTTCTTCCTATCTCCGTTTGTATTTGTTCTTCTGGGGTTTGGAGTACTAACTTTACTTTTCCTCTTTATAATATCGACAAGTCTTCCCGTGGTCCTTATAGTATGGTTTACGTGGTTCTGAAATCGAGCTTGGGTTCGTTGCTTCACCAAAGCTCTGTAATCTTTGTTAATCTTGATATTTCGCCTTTTGTATTAGTGATTTGTCTACTTGCGCGGCCGAAGTTGGAACACGTTGCTGAATTTTTAGTTTTTAAACTTACCTGCACAGTTTTTCTCTTAAAGTATTTTCGTTGAGGGACCAGGCTTAGGCATATCAGTTTCTGTAGAGGAGTTGTCTGTTTCACAGGCTGTCAGCTCTCTTCTTGTACCAGGCGTTTGTTGAGAAAGCCATTTCTGTGTCAAGACTGCAGGTGAGTAGTGTATTAGATTTAGACAATTCTTGTATCTCTTCCAATTTTTCTGCTTATTGAGTTTCATTTTCTTGTTTATTATTTCTTGAGCCACTAGGTCGTCTTTGGAATTTTTCCTCGTCACTTTAATCACTGCTATCAGACGGGCATTTTACATTACTCATTTTCTCTATTTGGCTGTGGAAAGTTTGTAGCCAAGACTGGGCCAAATATTCTTTCCCTTCCTCCCAACTGTTTTGGTCATTAAAAAGGTAATAAAATTGACATGCTCTCCTTATTTATGCTGGTGCCATTGCTTCATCTTTCTCTTCATCTGAAGAAAAAGGCTCAGATTACTATGGTTTTGAGAAAAATCCTTTTTCATCCTGTTATGGTGTAGTACTTCCTCTGTTTTTCCATCCTGGTGTTTTAAAACATACGTTAAGTTATTTGGTAGTATATTTACCATTTTAAACGGTCCTTCCCATTTTGGTTTATATTTTTTTTGTTCCTTCTAAGTTGGTTTTCTTTACATAAATCAGATCTCCTAAAACATATTTCGTCTTATCTTGACTTCTCTCGTCATAATTTTCTTTTTGTATTGCCTTTGCATCTTCCAAATTACCTTTAAATTGCTCCATAGTTTTTTTCATAAGCATAATCATTTCCTGCTTATACAGATCTAAATTGTAATATGTTCCTTCATTTCCTATTTCGTCCATACAAACTGTAGGATCTCTCAAATGTTGTAAAAAAAATGGCGTTAGAAAACGTGAATAAGCTAGCCACATTAATGGCAAAGACTACAAAAGGTAAATGGTCATCCCTGTTTTCGCTTTCCTGCCTTGCACGTATTCCTGGCATGTAAGCCAACTCCCTATGTTTTCGCTCAATTTTACCGTTAGCAGAAGCCATATATGCGGAAATATACCAGCTTTTTTGCACCCAAATATTCCGTTATTTCGTCTAATATTTTTGCTCTAAAGCATATGCCATTGTCACTAAGTAAAATCCGAGGGAAGTTCCATTTTCCAAAAATAGACGGTTTACTAAAACCTTGGCTAGAGTCCTGGCCTTTTCGTCTTGAATTGGGGAAGCGTAGGGAAGAAGTTGGTATGTTGGGACAAGGGTATGTTGAAACGTGTGTACTTCCAACAGAAAATATGGGATAAAAAAAGTTGTCTAAGCGCATTGTGTTTGCCATCTATCGCTAAAACCTTGGACGACAAATAGTGGCTCTTAAGGGAAATTTTTTTTCAAAGTATTAAGGTGAGAATTTTTTCTGAGTATTTTGAAAAAAATTCAGTGTGCGAAATTTTGATGTAATTTAAGGTAAGATGAGTTTGGGAAAAACATTAGTTCAGTTCGAATTGATCAATGTATTGGCTTTCTGTTGGTATATTCTTCAATTTGGCCACTCGCCATCTACTGTTAGAGAATCAATTTTTTTAAGAACAGTCCCTATAGGGTACTCTGGGATATTTGGTTCAGGGTACCTTAGGACACGTCAAGTATATTGTGTCCCAGGGTACCCAAATCCTTACAAGCTTTTAGTAATCCTTAAGGAGTGGGAAAGGGGAAAGCTAAATTTATTTAGGACCTTAAGGAGGGCGATAGACGCATTAGCTCTATGGATGATGACTTTACCGTGGATATCCCTTTTTAAACTTGAAGATACTGCGACGCTAGGTAGTTCAAATGAGGACACATAAATTTCAGGAGGGATAGGATTAAGAAAACATGGCAAGGATTTGAAGAAACTAATGGGCATTATCAAGGCCTTTTGTCTTTCACTGGGAATACAAACTTCCAAGTTGGAAGTTACCTTTTCAGGAAGTTGACAAAGCAACCATCACCTAGTTTCTCTAGGACCTCACCAGAATAAATTTTAAACACTTCTTGCCTTTTTACTCCACCAAAACGAAATCACCTGGTTTTATTGCATCTGTTTATTTTTGCTCCATAGCAAACCCTAGGTATTCAGTTCCCCAAGAGTCTTCGAGTAATTGTCACAAACAACATTTTGCTCCTCTACACTTTTGTCACAGAGGTTAAGTGGTTTTTGGTCATTCCTTTCTTTTGGCTGATGTTTTGGCTTCGTGCACAACGCTTTTTTCTCTTTCAATTTTGACTCCTTCCTTTCTCTTTTCTGTCTCCTTTCAGTTTCTACAGTATGAATAGCATCTGTCACCATTGTAGATGTAAAATCCTTTGACTGACCAGTTTTTCTGCCTCAATTCCGATTTACAGCTTCCGTCTTTGGTAGTGGAGCTATATTTTCTGGTTGAACAGGCAAGGACCTGGATAGATTTGAAATGGGTGAAACAAGTCATCAATGACTCCATCAGTCTCTGGAAAATCCTCCTCAAATACTAATGAATACTGTTCCTTTGTCAAATACTGTTCCTTTGGTGCAGAAGGAGGTGCTCTACTTGTAGTCTGCACAGCTGGGAGAAAATCATTCTTTTGTCAGAAATCAGTGTCGAAAGGGAAAATATCATGTTTTGGAAACCCACTGACAATGTTTGCGGGAGTGAAATCTTTTGAGAAGGATTTTCCAAACAACTGACTTATTCCGTACTCATTCACTGCTCTGCCAGGGTTAGATCTCAGCCACTTTTCAATTGCTTGACAATTCCAACTGAACTGATGCTTTTCCCCAACTGAGCATTTTCCATCCTGCAAAATAAGATAAAGATGAAGTTGCCGGTGAAGACTGGTTGAAAGGTTTTCTTCAAAGATATCCATCTATCTCACTGTGTCGACCGGAGCCCACTAGCATTCATAGAAACATAAGGCTCAATTGCCAGGCTGTTGATGTATTTTACAACAACCTTAGATAATTTCGGAGACCACACTGCCAATCCATGACGATAAATAAAAGTTCAAATAGGGATAAAATCCTTTTAATAGAAAGTGATGATGATAACAGTGATAGAAATTCACAAAAATACCAGATATTTCGGTCACATATTCAGTGACCGTCATCTATGACAGTTTTATTACCGATGACGGTCACTGCATATGTGACCAAAATATCTGGTATTTTTGTGAATGTCTATAACTGTTATCACCATCACTTTCTATTAAAAGGATTTTATCCCTATTTGAACTTTTATTTAGAACTTCCTTCGTAAGCAGTACTCAAAGTTCAAGTTTCCTGCTAGTCATATTTTCAATATGGATGAAACAGGGCTCTCAAATGTCGAAACAAAGTGCCAAAAAGTGCTGAGTCCTACGGGTGCCAAACGATTTGGCTGTGCTGCTTCACAAGAAAGGGGAGGCTGGTAACAATGGTTGGAACAGTGAGTTGGTTGGAATTGATGGAACATTGTCAGTGGGTGTTTAAAGCCTGATGTGTTCCCTTCGACACTGATGTCTGTCAAGAGAGTGATTTCCTCTCAGCTCTGCAGACTACAAGTAGAGCACCTCCTCCTACACCAGAGGAACAGTTTATATATAACATTAGAAGATGATTTGCCAGAGACTTATGGATTCATGGGTGACTTGCCTCACTAATCTCAAAATTTATCCAGGTCCTCGCTTGTCCAATCAAAAGATATAGCTCCACTACGAAAGAGAGAAGCTGTCAATCGGAAGGGAGAAAAAGGTACTTACGTTTACGTCGATGAAAGATGCTGTTCATGCTGCAGAAATAAAAGGAGACAGAAAAAAGAAAGGAGTCAAAATTGAAAGAGAAAAAGCGTTGTGCAAGAAGCCAAAACACCAGCCAAAAGAAAGGCATGACCAAAAAAATACTTAACCTCAGTGACAAAAGTGAAGAGAAGCATGATGTTGTTTGTAACAATAACTCGGAAGACTCTTTCAAATCTGAAGACCTAAGGGTCGCTCTGAAACAAAATAAAACAGATGCAATAGAACCTGGCGATTTTGTTTTGGTGGAGTTCAAAGGTAAGAAGGGTTGAAAAGTTTATACTGGTGAGGTCCTAGAGGAACTAGATGATTCTTTGTCACTTTGTCAACTTTGTCAACTTCCTGAAAAGGCAACTTCCATCTTGGAAGTTTGTGTCCCCCAGTGAAAGAGAAGAGGCCTTTTTGGATGCTGGAGAGGTCAAACTGCGTCTTTTAGTTCCTAGGCTTCATGGTGGGATTGAATGAGTTTCATAGATGATTTTTTTTTTTTAGATTTATATATCTAAATATGCGGTTGAATGAGAGAAACTGGTAAAATTATGTGGCTGTATATGACTTGAAACTAAAAACAAGTTTGTATTTACAACTATGTCCCAGAGTACCATACAACTGTCCCAAAGTACCCAGTTCATGGGTACTATGGGACAAAATCAGTGCATTCAGAAAACAAATTTGCTCAACCTCTGTTATAAACTTTAAAAAATGAAAAAATTATGTTAAAATGGCGAATGATTAGGCTACTACTGAGAGCCAGTTGATTCAGTAAAATCGAGTCCCAAATGCTTGAGATATACATCTTGAAGCTGAACATGTCCCAGGGTACCCACTTCTCCCCTACAGATATGAATTGAAATTATTCACTATTAATAACACACAGCGATTCCCTTTCCTGGAAACTGGTAGACCTCCCCTTGCGCCCAAAAATGTCTATAGAAATTAATTCTCCTATCCCTGTAGGGTAGGGTATTGACCGAATTCGGCCCTAGGCATCTTTGGTGGTGACTTTTGCCTGGCACATCCTTGACAGCCTTGTATGAAGTTGTTTACTTTGGAGTACATTTGCGGAAAATAAAATTTCTCTTTATTCGTCCAATCGTCTTTGCTTCTCCCGTGTGGTAGTTGCTTATTGCGTGTGCCATCTGTAAAATCCTGTGGAGCTCAATAATATCTTATCAAAAGATTTTTACTCTCATCTAGATCAAAATTATCTAGGTCTTTCAGAAAATGTTTGAAGTGTTCCGGAAGCTCTTTTC